>OX336391.1:146369073-146526189 GCA_946902985.2 Meconema thalassinum
CATATTATGAAATTGAAAATCTTAAAACTGACATTAAAAAAAATGAAAATGGGAAATTGGAAATCGACAAACGTGTAAACAACAAAATGCAAAATCCATGTTTCCATATTATGAAATTGGAAAACATAAAACTGACTTAAAAAAAAACTGAAAATGGGAAATTGGAAAATTGACAAATGTGTAAACAACAAAATGAAAAAATTACCCGGTTGGGGTAGTGATCATGTTGTACAGTAGCCTATAAGACTAGCATAAGGATAATTGCATGTGCCCTTATATACTTTGTGTATGTGCATTAACCTTTGGATTAGCTTAAGTTAGGTTTGGTAAAGTTAGGTTAGGTGTGGTTAGGTATGTGACCTTGTAGTTTACTCTTTTCGGAAAATATAAATTGTAAAATCAAAAATCAGAAAATATTAAATTTAAAATGTAAAATCTAAAAATAAAAAAAAACTAAAATCTAAAATACAAAAAATCAAAAATGTAAAATCTAATAATAGTAAAATGAAAAACCTAAAATCTAAAATGTTAAAATGTAAAATGTTAAAATAAAATCTAAAATCTTTAAATGAGGTTACTGTGGGTTGGGTTAGGTTAGGTTATAACTAAGTTTATTATTTGTGCTCTCTCATTTGCTCTCACTTTTTTTGCTGACACTTTTTTGCTCACTACCTTTTTGCTCTCACTTTTTGCTGTCACTTTTTGCTCTTATATTTGCACTCACTTTGAAGTTAGGTTAGGTGAAATTAGGTGAGGAAATGCTTGGTTAGGTTAGGTTAGGGTAGGTTGTAACTAAGTTTATTATTTGTGCTCTTACATTTGCTCTTACTTTTTTTTATTACACTATTTGCTCTGACTTTTTTGTACTTTGAAGTTAGGATAGGTTAGGTTAAGTTAGGTCAGGTTAGGTTAGGTTAGGTTAGGTTAGGTAAAGTTAGGTTAGGTTATAACTAAGTTTATTATTTGTGCTTTTACATTTGCTGTCACTTTTTGCTCACACTTTTTGCTCTCACTTTTTTTTTGCTTTTTATTTTCAAGTTAGGTTAGGTTAGGTAGAATGGCTGAGGTATGAATTAAACCCAGCTGCTCTGCGTTTTTTGCCTCACAAGGCTGAGTGTACCTCGTCTCAACCCTCAGCCCAGAATTAAATTTTTTGACAGAGCTAGGACTCGAACCCGGGCCTATACAGTAACAGCTAAGAATGCTAGCCACTACACCAAAAAGTGGACAATATAAGGCAGGTCTTGATTGTACATGATCAATGCAAGATTACCTAATAATAATTATAATAATAATAAATATTTCATTTAGCAACCACACGGCTGAACTCCCCCTGTGACATCATCCATGGTCTCAGGACATGGGGGCTATCTTGCCCATTAGCCCCTGCCCCAGCTCTGACTGACCCATCCATAAGAAAAACATAGAGTGATTGCGCGCGGCGGCCATCTTGCCCATTAGCCCCTGCCCCAGAACCGGTCTTTATTTCACCCACTGTCAACTGGAAAAGGGGAAATGAAGATGATGATGATGATTGGCACAAATATTAATCTATTGTAAAAGGGAGTGTTTTACAGATATTGTAGTTTATAATACGGAACTCATTTTATTAGATGATTTGTAGCTTACACCAGCACTAGCCTATATAAAGAATACGATAAGGATCAACTCGATTAATAGACGCGACACCGCCCATGCCCTTAAATTCCTTATAAACAGGTCCTCATGATTCACAGACCAACACGTAATTTCATATGGATTCTGTTAAAATGAGTCATATTGATATGTTAAATATCGTTTAAAATGATAATCTGGTAGCAAATATATCTACCCCGTCCGGGATTCGAACCCGAGATGTCTAGATTCACAGTCATAGGCGCTAACCCCACGGCTATTTCGACTACGCAAATATTGCGCACAAGATGGTGACTTATTTCCACGTTCCAATAATACTGCATTACGGAATTAAGTTTCATTTATATTTTTCTTGTTTCGATAATGTTCCTGCGTGAAATTGAGTTTAAAATGCCTTATGAATAGGCCCTCTTGTGAGTAAAGAGAATGTACTCAGCAATAGTTTATGAAGGCTTGCTTAGTTCTCGTATAAACACAACGATTATATTATATTGATGACTGCATTGCCGTTATGTGGGTTAATATTTGAATAGCCATTGTGCAGAAACATAATACCAGCAATGCCGACTACTTACAATATTTGATATTAAGGCATTTTACCATTTATATACTGATACGAAGACTTCGAGCACGCACCATGTGCTTTGTTTCAATCACTTGACACCAGAGTTCGCACGAGCGTTTACCGTTCAGTATGTCATATAGATTCCACATGGCCGAGAGTACGTTATGGTATCAATTTCCGACACTGCGCACTCATTGTTCCTCTTACCACTGCCAGCTGGATCGATCGATCGAGTTGACAGTGCGTCTTACACTTCCGTTCGATCCACCAATGCCAGCTGGTGCCACCTCGATCATTCCGATCCACTTCCGTTCAATTTTTTCAACTTTCCAGCATCCGATTGGAAAGATGTTACACATCAAAAAACATGCTCGAGCGGAGGGGGCGCACGACAAAAAACAAACAAACAACGCACGCACCGACAAGTGTGACTGAGATTATGACACCTGACCAGCGGCAGCCAATGAAATACGAGGATAAAGCAATTACCATAATTAGTATTACTCATTACGAGAGCTATTAAAGCAACTTAGACCATCAGAAAAGCTGTTATATATTATATTTAAAATATGAAGACATTTTTGAATGTAATTGATCCAGTAATTGCAAAGTAATGAGTATAATGGATAACCGCGCAATTTCAGACGAGTTTTTGATACAAAGGACGCTATCATTTTTATTGGAGTGGGGAAGACGCGACTTGACTCGTGGTTCTTTTCACCAAAGCTTCGGGCAGAGACGGACGTATCTGCCGACAGCACGATAATTACCAGTATAATTCACAATATACAACCAGAGCATCGCAGAAGAGTATTTACCAACGAGAAACTTTTAGTAAAGTCTACGATAATTACGGAAAACTCAACTGCCTAATTTGCAACGATACCAGTAAGAAATTATCGAAAGTGTATATACGAATTTTGAAGAAAGCACTAGCTACATGAACTTGTATCCAGAAGTATTCGAGGTAACAGAAGAATTTCACAGTCAAATTTTCTTATTACAATGGTTAACCAACAGAAGTTGAGTGGGAAATTTACAATCGCTACTGAAGAGATGACAATGAATTGTTAAGATGCTGTTGGAAACATGACCTATGGATAACATAGAGGAGATTTGAAATGACATGATAAACGAACACGCGGGGGAGGTTAACACCTTTCTCCCCTGCATATCTTAAGTCTACACAAGTCATTAAGCACGATTACCAAATAAGGCTACAGCTACAAATTTAATTCTACACGGGAGAGAAGAAGAAAGAAGATTTCCAAGTACGCGCGAGCTAGGGTAGACCCAGTTCGATTCCAGAGTAAGGATTACCCAGAATGATCCAGCATAGCAGTCATGAACAGTGGTACCCCAGGAACACCCTGTTTATAAAGTTCGGCGATAGAGAACCACTTCTAGACATCTTTACGCTTCTAAAGGTAGGATCAAGACCAATATACAAGTATCCCATATTATTGTAATTCAGTTACATTAGAGAATATGCGACTATTTTCTTTTAATGCCATTTTTGACAATTTTTATGATTTTCTAAATTTTTGACTTTAACAACAAGATGGCTTCCTTAAGTAGATGATGGGATATAGGTTCCTGATATATATGTGTTTGTGAAGTGTTTAACGTGTATACTTGTCGCATAGTGTGTGGTATCGGTTAATTTACGTATCGGTCTGCGTGTTTAGCTATAAAGTTGGGTAAGTGACACTTTAATTAACAGGAGTGGCATACGAGTGTAAATTGAGGGTTCATCGTTTGTCTAGTGTTTCACTACTGGAAGTCTAAGAGTGTATAAAGGCAGGAAGAATGCAAAAAAGAGTAGACAACGCTTTCTGCCGTGTGTGCGGTAAATTAGTTGATGAGGATGTCGCAGCAGTCGGCTGTGAAGGAAAATGTAACGCTTGGTTCCACAGAGAATGTGTATCCACGGGAGTTGGCGACTAAACGACACTGCAGAAACATAGCTGCACGCTCTTGTGGTTATGTCCGGTATGTAGACAGGATTGGGCGTCATTTAGGAGTGATAGAGAGGAATTAACTGCTTTGAAACAGGAAATTCAAGCAATGCGCCAAGATCTCAAAGTAATAATTGGGACGGAAATTAAGAAAGCAATGCAAGCATACTGCGAAAATGGTCAGATACGATCGACGGTTTCTCGAACTAGGAATGAGAACAACAAGAGGACAGCTCCACCACCTCCAACTCCATTACCTTTTGAAGAAACAACTAGTGTACACCAACTAACACACACGGATGAAACAACGAATGAGACAACCGATTCAGTGGTAAACATCCATTAAGAGGAGAGAGAGGTCATACAACAAATGGCAGCGCATGAGAATGAAAGAGATGAAAGTTGGAAGACGAACATAAGCCGTCAGAGTACCTCACGGACACCGCAACTAGCACATACGGATGAAACAACGAATGAGACAACTAATTCAGTGGTAAACATTCCTGAAGAAGAAAGAGAGGTCATCAAACAAATTGCAGTGCATGAGAATGAAAGAGATGAAGGTTGTAAGACGCAAATTAGCCGTCGGAGAACCCCACGGACCTCGCAAATCATACAGGGTACAGACAACCAGTACGTTAAGACAGCGGAGAAGAGGGTTATAATAAAAGGGGATAGGACGGAAGATTATAGAATAAAAGCAGCTGAAAGAAAGGGATGGATTTATGTGGGAAAACTTCATCCCAACACAACAAAAGATGATTTAGAAGTCTTTCTAAGAGAAAATGGTATAGAAGATGTTAACTGTCAGATAGTAAGCAGCTCGGAGTCCAGTCGAGCCTACAAAGTAGGGGTTCCACTAGATGCTCTCCAAGATGTAAACAATAGTAACTTCCGGCCGAAGGATGTAATCTGTCGTCCTTTTCGAGCTCCATGGAGGTTCAGAGGACTCAGGGAATAAGATTCTTAGATGCTCAATATTAGTATGGAACATAGAGGGTCTACTAAGTGTCATGAAAACGATCCCAAGAGACATCCTACGAAATTATTCAGTAGCAATTCTAACAGAAACATTTTTAACTCGAGAATGGTGTGAATATAATAGGTATACCATGCACACGTTTGCTTCACAAGGTGAAAGAGGAAGACCCAGTGGTGGAATAACATGTATAGTAAACCCAGAACTTGCACCAACGAGAACGTTATATAGCAGCTCAAATGTTATAATGATTGAAACAAAATTTTTAGAAGTGATCGGTGCGTATTTTCAACCAGACTATAAACAAGAAGAAATCATAGAGGAACTTGACTTTGTGCTGCGGAAAGCAAATCGGAGCGGAATGATCATCTTAGTCGGGGACTTCAATTGTCGGATAGACCAGATTACTAACAAATCGAAAGCTGTGTTGAATTTTCTACAGAGTGAAGGCCTATCACTTGTCAATGATCCACATATGAAAACTTATATATGTAGCAATGGAAGTAGCACCATCGATCTCATCTTTTCAAACATGAAACGCGCCAAGGTCATTAATACAAAAGTGAGAGATGACGTTGTTATAAGGAAGCACATACCAGAGGAAGCGTAATTTGAAATAGAAGCTTGGGGTGAATCGCCAAACATCAAGAAGCATAATCATCTGATCAGGAATATAAACAAAGAAAGACTTCACAATGCTCTAGTGGAAACATTAGGAGCACCCTATTGTCAGGAAGATGATGACTTAAATATGGCTTTAGAGCGTATAGAGTATATAATCAAAACAGCAGCAGAACCGTACTGCCCATCCCAGAGACGCGCAAAACCTTGGTTTAATGTGGAGTGTTTCAAAGCACGGAAAGACGCACTGAGAGCGTTGCATGAAGTAAGGCAAACCCAGTCAAAAGAGGCTTTACTAAAATATGGAGAAAAAAGGAGAGTACATAAAGTCATACTGACAGATGCAAGAATTTCGTTCCATAAGAAGGAAGAAGCAAAAATTTTGGAAGAAGCAAAACGACACCCCTACAAGGCTCTGAGTGAACGGCAACCACGATTTCCCAGAGACCTCTCAATGGAGGATTGGGAAAAGCATTTTACGAGAGTGTTGCAAGCAAATGACACAAGACCAGTTTACAATGGCGAATACCAGAGTAGTAGTGTAATTGTTCCCTTTACAAGTGGCGAGGTCGAATTAGCTGTGCAACAGTTGAAGAACCAAAAAGCATGTGGTCCTGATAGAATATTTATTGAACACATTAAAGGTAGTTTTGAAGAAATGAAAGAAGACTGGTTGGTCCTTCTCAATCAGTGCTTAATACAAGCGAATATACCGGACAAGTGGAGGCACTCCACAATTAAAGTTTTGTATAAGGGAAAGGGAGATGCAGATAGTCCAGATGCATACAGAGGCATAGCTCTGGAATGCTCAGGATTTAAATAGTTAAAAAAAACTACTAACATTGAGACTGACAGATCTAACGGAACACCAAATTCCAGATGAACAATTCGGATTTAGGAGAGGCAGGTCAACTACACATGCAATTAAATGTCTTCAAGGTGACATTGAGGAAGCCTTACGACACGGAAGAGGCAAGTTGAATGTGGTATTTATCGACTATTCGAAAGCGTTTGATTCAGTAAACAGGAAGATGTTGGAGAAGCTAGATTCACTGATAGGATACCAGCACTATATAACGAGACTGATAAGAAATATCTTAACCAGTAACCAAGTACGAATTGATGACAACAGAATGGAATCGCATTGCATTGAACAGACAATCGGTGTGTTACAGGGGGACCCACTAAGTCCTCTCCTGTTCAATATTGCAACCATGGATGTGACCCAGATTATAGAGGATCAAGATGTCTCCATATACATGTATGCGGATGACATGGTGCTAACATCCACATCACTTGAAAGGTTACAGGAGACTTTCAACAGACTAGTAAACTGGGCGGACGAAAATGAACTTAAATTGAACGAAAACAAGGCAATGTTCATGGCCTTTAGAAAAGGAGGTAGACTGTCAGTCAATCATCATTTGGAATATAAAGGCAAAAGATTACAATTAGTGAACAATTTTAAGTACTTAGGAGTAACATTCCAAACACAGGGAGTTGTATTTACGAAGCACATACAAGACAAAGTTGACACAGCAATTGTAGCAATGAATGACATAAGACAACTCGGAAAATTGTCCCTTGATACAGGCATGGCGTTATTTAAGCTCAAATTTACTCCCATAGTTGCATATGCATTGGAAAATGTATGGCAACATCTGACAAAGAATGACCTGAAGAAAATGGAAAGAGTGAAGGCAGTATACTTTAAAAAGTTACTCAATCTTTCAAAATACACATCCTCTCGCCTTGTATATGTATTGGCGAAAGAGCAATTTTATATCGAAGATTTAAGAAATCAATGGATGCTGCCCGCCACTGGAGCCTACGATGCTTTACTGAGTGAACTTCGCGACAAGAGGAGACATATTTGGAGTGACTTCTACTGTACAGATGCCATGACGACTTGTGAGTGGATGAACCCGAATTATGAACTCCGTCATATGATGAAACGAATGGCAGTGCACGGTTTTCACCATAAAGTTTGCACTGAAAAGAAGTATCACCAGCCAAACTTAAACTGCATGTGTATTTTATGTAAGAGGCAATGTGAGAGATATCATGTATTAACATGCGGTGAACGTCAGATGTCTATTACTAAATTTTGCACCGAATGAACTTGTATGGTATTCCTACTATTATGGCCATTGGCTGAAATAAAATTTATTATTATTAAATTTTTGACTTTATATTTCCATCGTAATGCCATGTAGGATTTTAATATAGATTTTCATCGAAGTTTAATATTTTTTGAAGTGATTTAGCGATTAATATTCATTGTTTGAAGTTTAGAACGTTTTTCTACTGCGATTTCGAATGTATCTAGGAGATATCGGAGATTTTATTGTGTTACGTTTGATTGTTATTTTTGGACCTTTGGATTCCACGATTTAAGTTAACTGACGGGATTGTTTAGAAACTGCAATCTTTTAACGATCTGGTTTGGAAATATGTATTTAGTTATCTTGTTAATAACTTAATCTCAGATCTGGTTGTGAAAATTGTTCACATATTTAAGGAGAAATGTATTTAATTGAAGAGAACAAGTGAGATAGATGAAACATAGTAATATTGTTGGCAGAGTGAACTGCAATAACGTCGTAATTTTGAAACAATGTATTTGGAATAAATACTCACGAGCAGCTGATAGAAGCTAGTAGTAGAATGTTAATATTGATGGAAGTAAGAGCTATAAAGCATAAGATATTATTATATTTCCAGTTATTATAGATATTGTAATGGCGGAGGCCTACGTCATGAGTAGATTTATTTATATTTGCGGATAATTTTACGTCATATTGTTGTTGTTGTTGTTAACTCTCGGTATTTAGTGCACAGCAGTGAGTTGCCAAGATTTAATTAAATAAATTGTTTGAGCTTTTATAAGCGACTTTTATCCTCATTATTGTTTCCAAGGGAAATAATTTAATTTAATGTGAAGATATTTGAGTAACATTATTTTATTTTTATACTTAAACGTTTCAACATGTAATTCGTGTCTTTTGAATAAACAGACAGGCACGTGTGCTACGAATCCCTGATATTCTATAGAAATTGGCATTATCCTTTGTAGTTTATTGGTAGTGGAATGTGCTATAAGGTGGAGATATTTCCATTGACCTGATCATTATCCCGACGCCCGAGATTTTTGATTCTCATAATCCCGAGTAGTAATTAGAACCCTTTGTTGCGTAGTTAGTTTCTAGAGCACATTCAGATGTTTCCTCTGTCCTTCATCCGGAGTGTATTCGCCAGTCGCTCTATGCAGTTTTTCTAGCCGGGGCATTCAAGATGCTACGATCCTTTTTCCATCTTTGGATTTTGGTGGATCATTCCAGGAATACGGGAACAGTACGAAGGTTTGGCACTTAAAACAATTTTGTTCTCAAGGATACCTAACAAGAGGGAGTAATTTAACGTGAACGATAAACAAATAGGGGTTTATTTGTACGTACAGTGGCAGCTACTTGAAGTCTCGATTCATATAAATTCACTTGTAATACACAATACATGAGTCATTGTCATTATCAAGATGATTATCCAATATAGTAATAAATAGAGAACTGAAAAAGAATATTTTTATAGAAAACAGCTTTTCTGAACGAAAATGCTACCCGTGGTCTAATAAAATGCTGAGAAACACCGCCATAGACCAACTCTGTGGAGTTTTCCGCCGAGACTTCGTGCCAGTCCAAAACAAGACACATCTCTATTTCTCCTTCTTTCAACCCTTCTAGAATAACGAAGAACCCCTAACTATTAAATATGTGTGCAATATTGGAGGCTATAATGAAGATACTAACAGTCACAGCTAGCAGTGAAGGCTGTCTTCAAGGGTGGACCATCAATATATTCACAGCCATGGCTACCTACATAATAAGCATCCCCGTCTTTGCTTGACATATTGAGAATATCTGGTAAAGATCCTGATACACATGTCATATCCTAGTGCTACTCTAAATTGCAAAAATTTCCATGTGTATCGGGATCATTACCAGACATCTCTGTAAGAGGCCATGCCACTCCATTTTCTCCACGGCAACAGTAGGTCAAGACGTGGCCACCAGGTTTGCGTCTATCTGTGTGAGAGGCCATGGCACTCCATTTTCTATCCAAGTCAAGTAAAGACGGGCATACATATTTTATAAATATAAGCTAAAATACCGAAATTTCGATGTGCATCGCAATCTTCACCAGACATCATATATAGGTCAATAAAGATGAGGAATCATCATAAACATAAAAGTGACAGTCTGTATGTATGTATGTATGTATGTATGTGGATTTGTTCTCTATACAAGCCTACACCGTTCTACCAATCTCAACCAAATTTTGCATAGACATACATCAAGACCCAGAAGAAACTACTAGCTACATGAATATTCGATAGTCATTCTCATTCTTCTGATTTCGGCCTTCTGGTACTCGAGCAAAGGCTAGTAAAATCAGAAAATAAACTGATGAAGGAAAGGCAAGGCCGGTCGTTTCCATAGTAACAGTAGATCAATACGTGACCACCAAGTTTCCATCTATCTCTGTAAGAGGCCATGCCACTCCATTTTCTCCACGGCAACACTAGCTCAAGACGTGACCACCAAGTTTACATCTATCCCTGTAAGAGGCCACGGCACTCCATTTTCTATCCAAATCACGATAAGAACATTAGGAATCTGAACATAAAACGATCTGACTGCATATTTTTTAAATGTTATTAACAGGGGTCGTTGTAGGGAATTGAAATTAAAAAAGAACTACATTGGCTAACCCTGCATGTGGTGTAACGTTACAACAGCTGGAGGTATCATCAAGAAACATAGTAATAAGATCAAATGAGCTTAAATGATTCTCTTGTTGTTGATTAAATTAAAAGCTTTGCGATATCATGGTCATAAAGCCCATGAACTTGATTGTGTATGGAATTTTTCTGATAATATGTGTAACTGCGAGGGCTGTAGTAGTGTGTGCATTTGAAATTTAAATGAGGACTGGAAGGAAGGTTGCTATGACCGTCAGTTAGGAACTATCCCGGTATTTGCTTCGAGTATAATAAATAACCCCTGGCACTACAGCCCCTGAAGGGCCAAGGCCTACGAAGCGACCGCTGCCCTGGCATTTGCCCTGCATATATTGGGGTGACGCGTGGTTAGCGCATCGGTCCCCCTCAGCTGTTAATCTTGGTTTCCGTGAACGAGATTTGCTTCGAGTAGAAGTGGGAAACCACGGAAAACAATTACCAAGTTTTGCCTCGGGACACACAGTGTAGCCCACCATTCCGACTCTCAGACCAAAATTAAAATTACTGGACAGAGACAGGATTCAAACTTGGACCTCCAAGGCGAAAGCCCAAAATGTTAGCCGCTAATACACATGGTCGTCTAAATGATTTTTGCATTTTATGTTAATTTTATTGAATATTTAGTCCTTAGGGCACCGAACCCTATGTGACATTTTGGGTCTAATTTTACACTCTTGATGCCGCTGCTGTTACCGAATATTTCGAATTTTACCTTATGACGAAAGAATCACGCGCAATATATTGTATGTAATATCTACTAGAACTGAAGTGTTATACACTCCGTTGAAGTGTGTTCTACTACTGATATGATGACGTTTATGTTTTATTAATCATAATGTATTTATGCTGTATTTATTTAATTGTGGACAGTGTATACTTCTACAAGCTGTCTTTTGTATTACAAATCAGAAATACAGTAACCTTTGCTTGATATTGCACATTGTTCTATGAATGGTATTTCCTTTGTTATTGGGGTTATATTGTAATTAGTAATTATCTTGCTATATAACTATGCTAATTTGTAATGGAACCGGATGTTAAATTATGAATATAGTTGATAACATATTAATGACAAAATTAAACTACGAATATATATTAATATGCGATAATTTTCAACTCATAAGGACCAAACAGAAAGTAATGATACTTTGCCATAAGAATATCGAACATTATATAGATCGATTCTATTCGTTCCTAAATTTTTTCCTATATTTATGTACTTGTATTAGCCATATTAGTGTTTACTGACAAAAGTTATTGAATAGCCTAATGTTATAATTGTCAAGTGTTCTAATCACTCTGGATTCCACAGTAGCATTTTAGAGATTATTAAAGATTGAGATAGAGAATTTATTTCTCATCTTACGAAATACTTTAGAGGCTAAGAAAGTCCAATATGTTCAGAATCTAAGCGTCATATTTGACATTATAGTGGGATTATACGCTGATTAATTTACTTTAACTTGTAGAGGATGAGATAATATGCATGTACATTTATTTTTACATCAATACTGTTCCTTAATGTGCTGCTTTAGTACACACTGAGCCATGTACAGGAATAAGTTATTTCTCATTATTCAAGTAATTTGTGCGGGATTGAAAATCATAAGTATATTTGACTCCACAATGATGACTGATTATTCCAATCATTGAAAAATTTAAATATTATCTCCTATGAGGAAGGTAATAGCAACATTTGAAAAATAACATAGAAAATATGTGAACACTGCTGTAAGACGTCTTAATTATCCCATTTAATAAATAAAAAACACTATCAGGAAAGTAATTGTGAGACCAAGATCTCAAGAAACTGTGTATACTCATCTCTTTTTACTTTTGTTGCATGCTCTGCTACGTTATTGCACCCCACAGTACTTTTCGACTAGATTTACAGTGAGTTAATATTGCACTTGAGTAACATCAGAGTTGAGGTAAACATGTTCTAAACCCACTTGGGGGAAAAATGTATGTTCTGAGAAATATATTGGCATATAAAGACACCTCACGGGCAACGCCGGGTACAATAGCTAGTATTTTATGAACATAAGCTAAAATGCCAAAATTGCGATGTGTATCGGGATCTTTACCCGACCAATATGTGTAGGCCAAGTAAAGATGGGGATACATATTTAATAAATATAAGCAACAATACGAATATTTGGAAAACGATTCACATCTCATTTCCAAGTGTCATTCTAAATGCCAATTTCTGTTTACTTATCACTAACCCAAAACCATTTATTCCCAGACATTTTCCCATAAGCTTGCCTACGATAGGGTCCATGGTACCAACAGAGTGAACTTGCATTAGCAATATACTAGCTACTGTTAGCACAGCATGTGGTGTAGACATCGCCTACAATAGGCCCCAGGGTGCCAACAGAGTAAACCTGCATTATAAATAAACTAGCTACTGTTGGCACAGCATGTGGTGTAGTCTTAACCTACAATAGGCCCCAGGGTGCCAACAGAGTGAACCTGCATTATCAATAAACTAGCTATTGTTAGCACAGCATGTGGTGTAATCTTCACCTACAATAGGCCCAAGGGTGCCAACAGAGTAAACCTGTATTATCAATAAACTAGCTACTGTTAGCACTCCATGTGGTGTAGACTTCGCCTACAATAGAGCCCAGGGTGCCAACACAGTGAACCTGCATAATGAACACAATAACATCAGGAACTGCTCAGTGCTTATGTAAACAATCTTTACATAAGAGGAAATATCGAACCTATGTCACCTTTATGTCATGTTCCAATTTCGCTGCCCAGTTTTTATCTTCATAATTATCACCAGACTCATCCAGCAGATTATAAGAGGGTAACAGGTCAATTGATTCCAAGAAAGTATTATACAAGAATGAGCAAACGTAAAACATACAGACAGAATAATTGTACTAAGTTATATGTAAAAATACATTATGAAACATCCTGGTAAGCCTACTATTTGGTAGCAAGTATTAAGTCAGTAAACCTTGCTTGTCATAAACATCACTAAGATTGCTATGTTACACGATATACATAATAAATACAACTTACAATATTAAGCAATTCATCAGTTTGAGACGGCCATTCTGGCTCACTCTTAATGAGTGGTTGTTGCTCCATAATATCCAGCAAACTAGAACACACAAAATGCGCTTAAGGATTATAAAAAGCCATACTTATATCAGTACGCCAAATCATTATCAGTATCAAATGAGGTAATTTCAGAACTCAGAATTCAAATAAGACTACAGTAATTAGAATATAACCCTCCAGGTGCACAGTGAGAAGAAGAGTTTAGCGCTCGACTTTATATATTAGGGAATAATATCGAGTAAAACATTAAGATTTATCATTGCGATAGAATGGTGCCAGCCACAGAAATGAAGAGTCCTATAAATTGGTTTTACACAAATATGAGCACAATACGACGGGGAAGAGGATTACACTACAAACCTATCAACGAAAAAGTAAACTCGAGTTACACCATGAGTAGGCCAACTAAGAAATTGGCAGTAACTGAATACAACGAGTTTCAGAAAATAAAAGACAACACTCCGCCTCGTGTTACAAGAAACCCACTTCAAACCAAATACAACATATCTCCCTCGTTGACCCAATATTCAACGGGAGAGATTGGGGGATGTATTTATCGTTGCCTACGCTATATACAAGGCCGGGAAATGCAAGCTGTTTTGCGCTAAAAATGAATCACCATGAAGTACTGCTAGGATCGCTTTGTACCACCCTAGTTCCAGCATTCGCGCCAGTTTAACTCAATAGTGACATTGCAAATAGTGTTTTTTTACATGAGTATTTTTAAATGGTTTACTAAATAATAATAATTATTATTATTAGTATTATTATTAAATGGTTAACTGCTGTGTTCCGTTTTGTAGGTCCCGGCTGGGATTGTGCAAATCAGTTTCATTCCACTAGTTTCCTATCAATCAAGAATTAAGAAATAAGTGGATTAAAGCTGTTTCTCGACGAGGTGATAAGCCAGGTAGTGTGTCGGCAGTTTGTAGTAGGCATTTCAGAGAAGACAATTACAGTGTGAGCACAACTAGAAGATTTCTTCTGCCTAAATCCGTACCTTCAGTATTTACAGACTTCGCTCAGCACAAACAAGTGACTACTACAGCTAGGAAACCACTGAACGACGACAGTGACAAACTGACGACACTCTTTCATCCAAGAGAAAATGTGACTCTCCATGAACTATGAGTAATTTTGTCCCTATTAGTGAAGACGAGATAAATTGTAGAAGTATAGGGACACAGTTTTCACCCATTTCAAGGCCAGTTGTTAGGAAGGCTCTTCGAAAGAAACTGCGGAGTGCTACAAAAAAAAAAAAAAAAAAAAAAAATGCTAAGCGAGACGCTGTAATTCACAAGCTACGAAGAAAACTTCATGATCTCCAGGCCGAATTGAAGAAATATAAAATTAAGAAATATGACATGAACAAGCAGCTGTCTGCAATTCAAAATGAAGCCCAACAAGGTAGCCTCAAAGCCATTTTTTGCTCGAACTGCTGCAAGCATTTGGAAAGAAGAAATATAAGTACCAAGAAACTACAATTAAAATTTGTGTTCTTCTATCTACTAGGTCACCGACAGGCTATCGATTGTTACGTGAACTAAGTATCTTGCACCTACCACATCCCAAAACTTTGAAGACATACGTAGGGTAGGCTACTCGAAAGGAGAGACTGGCATCACCTCATTGATCAGGGCAAGATTGATGGCAGAGGAAGAGTCACTGGAACACGAGAATGCAAAAGTAGTCTCCCTTATCATTGACGAAATGGCTATAAAGCCTAGGCTTGTGTACAATAGGAATCTAGACATGTTTCTCGGCATGAGTGGCACAGACTTAGACGCTCTTGGTATTGAAGACAAACTAGCCAACAAGTTACTTTGCATTCCTTTCAAAGGACTATCTTCTTCTTACAGAATTCCTGTGTCATTTTATTTTACTTGTTCTATTTCTGGAGGCAAAATTGGTATTATATGCTATGAAGGTAGTCGAAGAAAGTGGTTTCAGAGTGTTAAGAATTGTAACTGACAACTGTCAAGCGAATGTTTCGATGTTTGAAACGCTATGCGGGGGTCGTATAACGCATGAAATTGATCATCCTCTTGATGAAAATCGACCACTCTTTATAAGTTTTGATCCCAGTTACATTCAGTGGCGGATTCAGGCCTTGCGGGGCCCTGGGCGATATGATAAGGTGGGGCCCACAATAATAGGATATAAAAATATCATATCAAATAGAAAGTAGTTTTGTATGAATAATAAAATAAAGAATAGTTACAATATTTTGAATACACTACAGTACATGCTTTTAATAATGTGAAAGAAACCTTTAAGTCCCCTTGAAGAAGATTATGTAAACTATGAAATTTTAAAATATTAGTCTGCCTTGCCACTTTTTCCGGCTGAAGTCTTCTTTTATTTCACTGAAATCTAAACCTGCTAAACGGTCAAGGGAGGTCATAGCTGCACTGACATAAAAAAAAAAATATATAAATAAGTTTGAAAAGTATATTTATTCGTTAATTCCCCATAAGGAGAGCGTTACAACACAATATATTTTCATGTATTATTCTGGCACTTTCTTCTTTTTTCCCCAAAACTTTGAAAAGTATAGCCGTAATTAATTAATTAATTAATTAAATTTTAAAAAATCCATAGCGCGGGGCCCGGGGCGGTCGCCCTCCTCGCCCTCCCCTAGATCCGCCCCTGGTCACATTATCACGAATGTACGATCGCAGTACTTGTCTAGGGAGTTCTTTGAAAATGGCAACAATGTGGCAAGTGATCTTTTGAAGATCCTTTATAATCTTCAGAAAACTTTGGTGATAAAACCTGTCAGTAAACTCTCCAGGAAGGTGGTTTATCCAAGTAATTTGGAAAAGATGAATGTTTCCAGTGCCAAAGTTGTGTTTTCACCTTAAGGTCTCGCAGGATTAAAAAGTATGGAAGTCGTATGCTCTGAGAAAATTATTGACAAAGGCAGTTTACTTGAGACAATTCATTTTATGGAACATTTTCAGAAATAGTTTGACATCCATGATGTCTGTAACTCATCCCATGGCACGCACTCCAGAAATGACAATAAGATGGTTTTCGTGAGATGGACGCTAAAAGACTGCACTGGTTAACGGACGTATTTCTGCCATACATTGAGGACATCCAGCAACATCCCGAAAACTTCAGGAAATTTACTAAAGAGACTTACCACGCTCTGGAGTTGACAACTCTCTCTTCAGTGGCATGCATACGATATTTAATAAACATCAATTTCCACTATGTCCTAACGAGGAATTTATCGAGTGACGATCTCGAGCTCTTTTTCAGTCACCTCAGACGAAAGGGGGGGGGGGGGGGTCAATGATATGATGGATGTGAGATCTTAGTATCCATGCTATTGAATCTACCCTTCACACTGGAATTATCGCAGCTTCGAGCCATGGAAACGTCGAACTAAGGAATGAAGACTTAGTATCCAGCGTAAGGTCCAGGTTCTCTTCTAGGAACCAACTTCAAGAGCCAGGTGAAGAAGGACAAGTCACGGATTCTGCCTTCGTACCGGAGCTTCCCAAACACGTCCTTGCTATAGTTGGAAATCCCGTTGAAGGTATATTTTTAACCTGCCATTTATTTTCATTGCATTATGTTTTTATCTAAACACGATTACGGTATTTAACAATTTGGTTTTATTTTTAGGAACTCCAGCTACTGCATCCAACATAGCATTAGCAATGGTGGCAGGCTACCTAGTGCGCGTAGCAGAACAAAATATCAGCTGTGAAGGTTGTTTGCAACATATTTCTTTTCCTGCGAGTGAAATCCCGGTCCTCAGGCTCATACGATTTCAAGATCGTGGAGGACTGAGGTACCCTAAAACATCATTTGTAGGTGTGACCAATGCAACGATTCTGAACTTCCGATTCTCCTTTTGAAGAAGTTCCTGAAGCCGCTCCTGGGCAACTTAGCCTTCAATCGCACGAGCAGGAATGAACGCTTTTTACAGCTTCACAATAAGCCTCTGAACAGGAAAGTACTGAAGCTCTAAGAAAAGACTGCTTGTTTATGATATTCCGGTGAGTTATAGATATGAATGACAAACCACACTTTTTGTAAATGTGCATGAAATAGCCTGGGTATTCTCTCATCTCAATACTAAATTCATACAGTGCACTCATATTGAGGGTGTTACAATGCGATCCTAGCGGCAGAATGCTGAACTCTGTTGTCCCCCAGTCGCGGTGCGGCATCTCCCGGCCTTGTATTATAACGTAGGCAACAGTAATTATGCTAACCATGTTATAAATACTGTCACGGGGTAACTTGTATAATTGTCTTCATAAAGAAGTTTCTAGTTAGACATTTAAAGCTGTGTATTCTCGACAATTATACATCGTAAATTAATCTACACAAGGCTCGAACATGTCCAAGCAGAATTCGGGTTGAAACACGGATTTGAAAGAAGCGTCTTCATTATGAAGGCTAGTCACGTCAGTAACGAGAACTTCAAATATCCCTTCATGGTGCTCAACAATTCTCGGATCTTAATATTTTGCCGCGAAGCACTTGGATGACACAATTTGACAATATTGCTAGCAACCTCGCCCCGCTGATGATTAATAGCCTGGGCACGATAAAAGAGAAACTACAGAAAATACAAGACATTACTTCCGCCTCGTCTTACAAGAAACTAAACTAAAATCAGATTATTTATATTATATATTCTTATGCCCCGGTGACAAACTACAAAACTTTAAGAAATAAATACATATTCCATCAATAGCCTAAAGCAACCCTACATGTATCACAATCATAAAACTATCCAACACACACTTTCCTCTTTGCCACTGTCTGACGAGATTGGTTATCGTGTTGGCAGCTTGGGCAAGTTGTTTCACTCAGTTCAACCCTGTCCCTCATCGCCACTAAGTTTACATCTAATTTGGTTGAAATGTTAGAATTACAATTTCCTTCTTTATAGCCTACCGTTTCATTTCATAGAGAAGTTGCGCGTCCACCATCGCTTGTATTTTATCTCACCTGGCAAGTCATTCTGCAGCCAAGTTGGATGAAACCACTCAGTCCCTTTTGAGCCATTTATTCTCACTAAGCAGCTTTGAATATGTCGTGAACTGTTGATTTTTATTGCTTCTTACTTCTCCCTTATTGCCACTTGAACACCACAGTAGGACATTATCCCTTAATTGGGATCTTCTTTCCCGGAAACTGCCGCTTAAACCTTTGGGCCCCAATAACCTTGCCCATTTATTTATTTCCCCTTAGCTAATATAAGCTGTAATAGGAGTGGGGGCGCCAAAAAGAAGAAAAAAAAGCAATCACCTTACACACAAAAATATTGGAATGCGGCCGCAACAAATCAGAAACCTCAATGGAAATCAAATTGGTAGGGGAGAAACTAAAGGAAGTAGGAGTCTTCTGTTACTTAGGGAGCAAAATAACCAGTGATGGACGAAGCAAAGAGGATATAAAAAGTAGGTTGGCTCAGGCAAGGAAAGCATTTCTACAGAAAAGGAACCTGTTGACTTCGAATATAGATTTAGGTATTAGGAAGACATTTTTGAAAACCTTTGTCTGGAGCGTCGCACTCTATGGAAGTGAAACTTGGACAATTGGTGCAGCAGAAAAGAGGAGAATTGAAGCGTTTGAAATTTGGTGTTGCAGGAGAATGATGAAGATCAGATGGGTAGATAGGGTTACAAACGAAGAGGTATTAATATGAGTGGGAGAGGAGAGAAGTTTCTGGCGAATGCTAATGAAGAGAAGAGATAGATTGGTAGGACACATACTAAGACACCCAGGAATAGCAAGCTTAGTTATGGAAGGAAGGGTCGAGGACAAGAACTGTTGGGGTAGACCAAGGTTACCATATGTTAAACAGATTGCCTCGGATGAAGGGTGTGGTAGCTATGTAGAGATGAAACGATTAGCTCAAGAGAGGGAGGAGTGGAGGGCTGCATCAAACCAGTCAAAAGACTGAAGACTCAAACAACAACAACCTTACACACTACCCGCAAACATGAATTCTATATATCAGTGAGCTGGGGTGTGTATAGACATATATTAACGAGTTGAAACCAATATCTACCTACTTGTATAGTTGCGCCTCACCAGCCCTTGTCTTGGCATTCGTTGTCAAGCTTGTGCATGTGGGTTGTGATTTATGTCTGTGTGACATTGCAACTTCATTGTTGGAACGTTGGACGTTGCTATTGTTGAATCATGTAATTTCTCAGTATACTAAATGTTGTTATGTAATGTAAGATATGATGTTAGAAACAACATCATGTGAGGCATATTTGTTTGCGTACCGATAGATAATAATCATACCTAAGCGTGACTTAAATCCTATAAGCACACAATATTACATTTATTTATTCTAGGAACGTTTTAGTAATATTCTATAATTTTAGTTCACTGAGTGTTCCTAGGATATTATATTATTATTTAGCGTATGGCTTTTACAGACGGGAGTGTCCGAGGACATGTTCGGCTCGCCAGAGGCTGTAGCTGTTTCAATGTGGACACCCATGGGGTGAGCTACGAGTTCCGTTCAATTTCAAGTATTTCCAACTTTCGCTACCATATGTCACTGACACCTAGTGGTGAACGTTGGAACATTGTTAGAGCATTTCAACGAAATCTAACCTAGAAATTCAGCTTCACACAAGTTAAGTAGGTGAAAGGATCTTTTAAATGCCATACATCTATGAGATAGGCCCGCTGGCTTTACTCCCCATCCAAAGGCACACTGAAGGATTTTAACGCTCTTTAAAAAACCAACGACTTAGGCCGGGTTTGAACCCACGATCTTTGGCCTAGAAGCTCAGTATGCTACCAACTACACTAGGATATTATATATCGGATTCGAATAATATTATAGGAGCAATATACGGTGAGGACTCTCCATAAAGAACGGACCCTCGCAGAGGCCGTGCCACAGACCGGTCGCCATGCCTCACCACCAGATTAATAACATGTACCGATTTCCACAGCGGGTTGGGGAGCTCTGGTTGCTGTCATAGCATTTCTTACATACGCATTTGCCAAGATACCTTCGTTGTGATAATTAAGCCTTGCTGTGAAGTACTATAACCTACCTCATATCAGGTAAACAAGGTTAGGTATAGAACAAAACACCGAATATTCCGTGCGATTGTTACTTGTGCAGGAACCTTAAACAAAAGGCAGCCGATACAGAAACAATCCGCGTACTCTGGAGGCTCTCGAGAACGCAATATCAGTGAGGATGGATTACAGCAACTGAACCAAAACTTCCTACGTCGGTGCAACGTGTGTTTAGAAAATGAAGTGCAGCATTTCCAGCAACTACTCTGAAACTTATATAAGGAACTATGATTAAAAATACGTTAAAAGGTATAAATGTGTTAACTAGTTGGGCGCTACGCTGCTGCTAGTACCAATGCCTTGCTCAATACAATGAAATACACAGTGCCCCAACCGCCACACGGCCACGGCGAGTCTCCGTTCTGTAGGAAGGACCCTCACAGTACAATATCAAAACAATTCGTGAAAAGTCCAAACTAGAAACCGCCTGTGCAGACCCAGAAAGAAGTTTAACTGAAGAGGAAAATTGACATATCTGATTGTGAATTGGTTGATGAACTTTCGCTCTTGAATCCATCGTTGAATGAGCTTGAATCAGCAGAACCAAACCATGCTTTTCAACTTATTAAACAAAATGGATGGCAAAATATATTCCCAAATATGTGGACAGCACTTCGAATTTTGGTGGCCATACTTGTAATTGACGCTAAAGGAGAACGAGGACTCAGTAAATTAAAAGTTATAAAAATGTATTTACATTGAACCATGTGTCAGGATAGACCTTGATAGGGCCCCTCTGAATATAAGATGCCCAGCAATACAAGGGAGAGGGGCTCCACAATGAGCTCCCGCACCTCCTGGAAACCTTGCTAGGGCTCTCTGAATATAAGATGCCCAGCAATACAAGGGAGAGGGGCTCCACAATGAGCTCTCGCACCCCCTGGAAACCTTGCTAGGGCTCTCTGAATATAAGATGCCCAGCTATACAAGGGAGGGGGCACCACAATGAGCTCCCGCACCTCCTGGAGACCATGCTAGGGCCGCCTCTGAATATAAGGTGCCCAGCCATACAGGGGAGGGGGCGCCATAATGAGCTCTCGCACCCCCTGGAAACCTTGCTAGGGCCCCTCTGAATATAAGATGCCCAGCAATACAAGGGAGAGGGGCTCCACAATGAGCTCCCGCACCCCCTGGAAACCATGCTAGGGCCGCCTCTGAATATAAGGTGCCCAGCCATACAGGGGAGGGGGCGCCATAATGAGCTCTCGCACCCCCTGGAAACCTTGCTAGGGCCCCTCTGATTATAAGATGCCCAGCTATACAAGGGAGGGGGCACCACAATGAGCTCTCGCACCCCCTGGAGACCATGCTAGGGCCCCTCTGAATATAAGGTGCCCAGCCATACAGGGGAGGGGGCGCCATAATGAGCTCTCGCCCCCCCTGGAAACCTTGCTAGGGCCCCTCTGAATATAAGATGCCCAGCTATACAAGGGGGGGGGGGCGCCATAATGAGCTCCCGCACCCCCTGGAAACCTTGCTAGGGCCCCTCTGAATATAAGGTGCCCAGCTATACAAGGGGGGGGGGGGGGGGCGCCATAATGAGCTCTCGCACCCCCTGGAAACCTTGCTAGGGCCCCTCTGATTATAAGATGCCCAGCTATACAAGGGAGAGGGCACCACAATGAGCTCTCGCACCCCCTGAAGACCATGCTAGGGCCCCTCTGAATATAAGGTGCCCAGCCATACAGGGGAGGGGGCGCCATAATGAGCTCTCGCACCCCCTGGAAACCTTGCTAGGGCCCCTCTGAATATAAGATGCCCAGCTATACAAGGGGGGGGGGGGCGCCATAATGAGCTCCCGCACCCCCTGGAAACCTTGCTAGGGCCCCTCTGAATATAAGGTGCCCAGCTATACAAGGGAGGGGGCGCCATAATGAGCTCCCGCACCCCCTGGAAACCTTGCTAGGGCCCACTCTGAATATAAGATGCCCAGCTATACAAGGGAGGGGGCGCCATAATGAGCTCCCGCACCCCCTGGAAACCTTGCTAGGGCCCCTCTGAATATAAGGTGCCCAGCTATACAAGGGGGGTGGGGCGCCATAATGAGCTCTCGCACCCCCTGGAAACCTTGCTAGGGCCCCTCTGATTATAAGATGCCCAGCTATACAAGGGAGGGGGCACCACAATGAGCTCCCGCACCCCCTGGAAACCTTGCTAGTGCCCCTGTGAATATAAGGTGCCCAGCCATACAGGGGAGGGGGCGCCATAATGAGCTCTCACACCCCCCGCAAACCTTGCTAGGGCCCCTCCGAATATAAGATGCCCAGCCATACAAGTGAGGGGGCGCCATAATGAGCTCTCGCACCCCCTGGAAACCTTGCTAGGGCCCCACTGAATATAAGATGCCCAGCCATACAGGGGAGGGGGCGTCTTGAGCTCTCGCACCCCCTGGAGACCATGCTAGGGCCGCCTCTGAATATAAGGTGCCGAGCCATACAGGGGAGGGGGCGCCATAATGAGCTCTCGCACCGCCTGGAAACCTTGCTAGGGCCCCCTCTGAATTTAAGATGCCCAGCTATACAAGGGAGGGGGCACCACAATGAGCTCCCGCACGCCCTGGAAACCTTGCTAGGGCCCCCTCTGAATATAAGATGCCCAGCTATACAAGGGAGGGGGCACCACAATGAGCTCCCGCACCCCCTGGAAACCTTGCTAGGGCCTCTCTGAATATAAGGTGCCCAGCCATACAGGGGAGGGGGTGCCACAATGAGCTCTCACACCCTCTGGAAACCTTGCTAGGGCCCCTCTGAATATAAGATGCCCAGCCATACAAGGGAGGGGGCGCCACAATGAGCTCTCACACCCCCCTGGAAACCTTGCTAGGGCCCCTATGAATATAAGATGCCCAGCCATTCAGGGGAGGGTGCGCCACAAATACACACGCTAGTTCCGGCTTCACAGAGTTGGAAAGAAACTCCTAAAATATATTTTAGATACAAAAGGAACAATGCTCAGTACAGCCAAAACCGTGACCAAGGAGAACACCAAGAAGTTCCAAGCCAGGGCCGTCTCCAGAAAACCGATGCAGATATCACAAGAGAAAAGAAAGAGGAGATCAGATAGAATGAAGAATTATTGGGAGAAAAGGAGGCCTAAGCCACGGAGGCTTCAATAATATGTAGAGATAATTATTATTATTATTTCGTTTCATCCTCTTTGGGGTATGTTGATTCAATCATTTCTCTGTTTGTTGTTCTTTCCTTTGTGCCCGGTATCTCTTCATTCTTTCTGATCTTTTCCTCTCTTCTTCCGAGAAGATGGGTTTCGATTTAATGTAGATTTTTCTAGAAACCATATATTTTCGATTTTAGTAATAAGTTTTCCTTGTCAATTGAGCAGTGAATTTTTAGTAATTTTGTTTTAAATTCCACTAGATCGATTGCAGTTTCTTGAAACCATGTGGGTTTTGTTTTGCGCTTACGGAAGAAATCAAAGATTTGTTTGGTTAATCTATTAGAGTTCATTCTGAGATGACGACTGTAAAGATTTATCCTCCCTTTTTCATAGTATCTGGGAGATATTATTATTGTTATTATTAGGCGATCTACTCTCCAAATTCAACACAGCGAAACCGGCACTGTATTGGGTAGTCTGTGGCTTTTGTCTTGTAATCATCAATTGTGATACGAGAGATCTTTTCCGAGATCGCCGGGAATCAAACTACCACTGATCCACCGAGCTATAACAGTATATACTTTTCACACTGGGTGAATCTCTTGACAGAACGCTGTCATCAAAGAAACACTGCTGCCAAACTCAAGACACGGAACCATTGTGGTACCAACACTCTCTTTTATCGACGAATACTGTTCCTCAGTTTGATAAATAGTTTGTTGTTGTTGGTTGACTTAAGGACTTTGCGACATGTATAGTAAAATAAATCAATCAATCAAATCTCGACAGATTTCTGGAAATCCAGACCTGGAAAGGTTGGGCCGAATGTCATTATTACTATTATTATCGCTGTGGCTCAGTTTATTGCGGACTTTGAGAGACGTGAGCTCGATCCGTTCTGCGTGGATTCCCATTTTTAACTCCATGCAAATGCTAGGACGGTTCCATTTAATGGGCCACGGTCGCTTCCTTCCAATGTCTTGCCTAGGTTCATTCTCCTTCACTCATTTCATCTCCTATTAACTCCCCTCATGAGGTTGGGGTCAGAAGGAAGAAATAATAAGATGTAGACATATATATGATTATTATTATCAACGTTTCTTAGTTAGTTATTTAGTTATTGTTTTAAGGGGCGGAACTACGAGGTCATCTTAACGTAGACTATTTTTCAAGGCATTTTACGAGATTCAAGGTTCGAACTCTGGCTCTGACAGCGGCCATCATCTGTGTGGTATTTGCTGGATTCTTCCCACTCTCCGTCTAGGCAAATGTTGAAATGGTAACATACTTCAAGTCCCAGGGCTTCAGATCATTTCTAGACCACAATGAATACAGCCAGGCAAACTACTACAGACACCACACAAACACAGGTTATCAGACAAATGTTACGATCAAGATTTACCGATAACATCTGCTAAACTTATTTTTGGCGGCTCGTGGTGCAGTGGCTAGCATCCTGAGGTCCGTGTTCGATTACCAGCTTTACAAAGAAATGTATTTCTGGCCTGAGGACTGGAGTGGGGACCACTCAGCCACGTGTGGCAATGCGGAGAAAAGGCGGGTACGATTACCACCTCATCGATCCTGGAAGGGTTTTTTCGTGGTTTCGCACTTCTACTCCAGGAGAATGCCGGGAAAGTTCCTAACTTAAGGCCTCGGCCACCTCCATCCTAATCCTCACCTTAATTGAACTTATTAATATAGCCATCACGCCACCACAGGTTATCAGACAAAATTACACACACCCACCAAAGTACACGGGGTTAACTGTCTGCGATGTCCAATATCCTCAAATGAAACAATATCAAAAACAAGGAAGTACCGGAATGATTGGAAATAAGGAATATATTATAATGTATAACACAGGGGCTGATAATCTCACTGTTCCGCCTCTTAGAACAACATTCAAGCTACTACAACCAACATTCTCCTTGATACGGACAAGAGTGATAACAATACCTATGCGTTTAGGAGAAAGATCGACAGGTCTGAACATAAATTGGGTAATTAACACTGACGCGTTTTAATTCCCTTTATTGTGATCCCTCGTCATTTATTACAATGAAACTGATCTGTCTAGTCACTTGTTGGGCACGAGTGGTATTTGCCTGTCGCCCGTACGATGCTCCCATCTGGCGAAGAAAGCATGTACTACTTCTGCCGGATTCTCGTCAAGTAGCGCCTTGCCTTCTGGGTCACGATTTCTTCCGATGTCTACCGAACATTTACTTCCTGACCCGGTCGGGGACTAGAAGCAGGCTGTGGATTTTCATTTTCTACCGAACATTTACAAAGGCTGTAGTCTTGGATACAGTTGTTATTATGAAGTAAAACAAGATATTCAGTAAAGAACATATAGCCTACTTTCTCCTAAATGCATGGGTATTGTTATAACTCTTTGTCCTTTTCAAGGAGTATGATTGAATGTTGGTTGTAGTAGCTTGTTGAAATACAACGTGCTATAGGGATATTAAACATGAATATGAGGTGCCCTTTGCTAGTGCTACCTCTGTACCAAATTTCGTTCAATTCGGTTTCACCGTGTTTGAATTGATAGGGGGAATCGATTTGCACACATACTTGGCCAACATCTGCAAACTATTGGGCTGATGTTCTTGCAGTTTGGTCAGAATATGTTTCCCACATAAAGATATGGTGTTGCAAAATTTGGTAGAGACTAGATTATTAGGTTGGTCGTAATTATATTTTAGCTTTTAACATTTGGGTGTCCGCGATTACGTTTCCGTCAAGATAGCGGTGATATAAAACATGACACTGAGGTGCCCTTTGCTAGTGCTACCTCTGTACCAAATTTCCTTCATTCGGTTCCACCGTGTTCGAATTGATAGGGGGAATCAATTTTGACATAAAGATGGCCGCCATCCGCAAACTATTAGGCTAATGACCTATTAGATTGGTCAAAGGATGCTCCCTCCATAACGGTATGTTGTTGCAAAGTTTGGTGGGGATCGGATGGTTATGTTAGTCGTAATTTGATTTAAGCTTTAAACATTTGTGTGGCCGCCATTACGTTTCTGTCAATATGGCGGCGATATTAATCATGACACTGAGATGCCCTTTGCTAGTGCTCTCTCTGTACCAAATTTCGTTCCATTCGGTTCCACCGCGTTCGAATTAATAGGGGGAATCAATTTTGACATAAAGATGGCCGCCATCCGCAAACTATTAGGCGAATGACCTATTAGATTGGTCAAAGGATGCTCCCTCCATAAAGGTATGTAGTTGCAAAATTTGGTAGAGATCGGATGATTAGGTTAATCGTAATTTGATTTAAGCTTTGGACATTCGTGTGGCCGCCATTACGTTTCAGTCAAGATGGCGGCAATATAAAACATGACACTGAGGTGCCCTTTGCTAGTGCTACCTCTGTACCAAATTTCGTTCCATTCGGTTCCACCGTGTTCGAATTAATAGGGGAATCAATTTTGACATAAAGATGGCCGCCATCCGCAAACTATTAGGCTAATAACCTATTAGATTGGTCAAAGGATGCTCCCTCCATAAAGGTATGTTGTTGCAATGTTTGGTAGAGATCGGATGGTTATGTTAGTCGTAATTTAACTAAAGCTTTGAACATTGTGTGGCCGCCATTTCGTTTCTGTCAATATGGTGGCGATATAAAACATGACACTGAGATGCCCTTTGCTAGTGCTACCTCTGTACCAAATTTCGTTCCATTCGGTTTCACCGTGTTTGAATTAATAGGGGGAATTGATTTTCACACAAAGATGGCCGCCATCCACAAACTATTAGGCTAATGACCTACTCATCTGGTCAAAGGATGCTTCCTCTATAAAGGTATGTTGTTGCAAAATTTGGTAGAGATCGGATGATTAGGTTAATCGTAATTTGATTTAAGCTTTGAACATTTGTGTGGCCGCCATTACGTTTCCGTCAAGATGGCGGCGATATAAAACATGACACTCAGGTGCCCTTTGTTAGTACTACCTCTGTACCAAATTTCGTTCCATTCGGATGCACCGTGTTCGAATTAATAGGGGGAATCGATTTTCACACAAATATGGCCGCCATCCGCAAACTATTACGCTGATGACCTATTAGTTTGGTCAAAGGATCCTCCCCCCATAAAGGTATGTTGTTGCAAAATTTGGTAGAGATCGGATGATTAGTGTTACGTGCAATGCCCGTACCAACGTTTTAAATATGTATCTTACCTAGATGTGACATCACGACCTTTGAAACGACCGCCTGGTGGCTTGGTTCCGATTTTGAACACGAGATGGCAGCTGCTATCGGACTTCGGCGCTTCTAGCCGTGGTTCCTTCTTCACCGCTAGAGTGTGTTTGTGGTGCCTTCTAAACTCGTCCTAATCGTGTCATATTGGAAGGCTATTATTATTCTACGTCATGAAACAAAAGACTGTATATACATGATACCGCCAAATTAATTGCTTAATAATCACATTGTTGCTTGATGTGTCAAGCTGTGATTGGACAATTACATTAACATGAATGCAATGCTGCTTTTGACTTGAGATTCACCGCCATGTTGTCATAGAGCCTGTCGTCAAGAAATCAACAAGGGAGTTGGTCGAAAAAATTGTTGCCGTGCCCGGGGGCTTGACCCCCTGGCCTCCTCGAAATATGGATATACGATAAAAGGGAATTGCCTGTGCTCTTCAGACAATTATTTCATCGTTTCGCAGTGAAGAAGAAATTCGGATAGTATTCGCATCTCGATGCAGACCAGTGTTTGTGACCCAAAAGAAGCATGTGCTGGGTGGGCCATTTTCAGGCAATCAAGTGCCGCAAAACGTTGTTTGGTTTGTGTGTGAATTATTTTATTTTTACTGTGTCTCCACTGTGAAGTATTAAGGTACGTTATTAATTTTTATATATTTTGTTATGGAGCTCCGATATTGGCCTTATATTAGTGTTTTATTCTGTATTTTGTTTCACCTGGTAGGCCTAATTTTTCTCCTTTAATAATGTTACCAGATATATATTAATTTTGTTATTTCCTTCGTACCTTCTGGAGACACATTTCTAAGTTATTTTACGTTTTAAATTATTATTTAATTTCCTTTGGCAATCTTGGGATTGGCATATTATTAATCTGATGTAAGATCCGTAGCAGCCTAAACCGACTAGTGTTAATAGTTTTTAGATGTAATTGTTTTCCTCCTTTCATTTCTCTGTGGTGATTTTAAATTAATTTAATGCTAATTGTTTGCCGTAATTTCGATTTGACATGTGGTCGTCTGTTTTTGTGGCCATGTTTGTTTTGTTTTTGTTTCGCCGGAGTGCATTCTGGTCTTGAGTGCAGTCTCTTGGCGCCGACCGGGAAACTCAAACGTGTTGTAGTGTTAGCTTAATTTGTTTTTATTTAACCTTGTTGGTTTAACCTTATGTTTTTGGTGAATGTTCTTGTGTTTTTCTTAGTCACGATTATCGGGGATTTCTTAATTGATCATATTTTATTTTATTTATTTCATTTTAAATTTTTCGTTTTATGTCGTGGCCTGGATCTATGCATGTCGGATCGGTATTGCATTCCCTTGTAAATTATCAAGCCCTTTCTCATTTAATTATGCCTGTATTCTTTTTTAATCTTTGGGCTTTAACATTTTAATTTATTTTAATTCTTTTCTTTTGTTTGCTTTGCAAGCAAGCATGTTAAGCCGTCTCTTGCCATTTTGTAATTTATGCTGGATGATGCATGTTCTGTTTTCTGGTGGAGGTGTTCTTTTAAATTTTAACAATTAAATTTTTATTTTAAATTTTTAAGCAACTGTTGTGGCATTATTTCGTCGGCGACAATTCCGTTAGTTATTGGGGGTGTCTGTAGAATAGCCTGTGCGTTGTCCCCTTGTCCACCTTCCTTCCACCCCTTTTGGTGTTCTTCTGTTGGGGCATGTCATCTGGAGGTGATTTTGCTGTAGAAGCGACGCGGACCTCTAAATAAAGGTAAGTAGGCCCATCCACCCTGGCCATCCACCGTGTCAATTAGGTTAGTCGTAATTTGATTTAAGATTTGAACATTTGTGTGGCCGCCATTACGTTTCCATCAAGACGGCGGCGATATAAAACATGACACTGAGGTGTCCTTTGCTAGTGCTACCTTTGTACCAAATTTCGTTCAATTCGCATTCACCGTGTTCGAATTGATAGGGGGGGACAGACATTCAGAGTACACACACTCACACACACACAGACACACACACAGACTAACACACACACATACACACACACATACACACACAGACTCACACACACACATACACACACACAGACAGACACACTTTTTTCGCCCTGTGTTGATCTCATGTCTACTTTCATTTTTTGCAAAAATCGGAAGTAGGCTAAAAATGATTTCTATTGGAATTCCTTACAAGCAAGATGTGAAATTCGCAGTTCCGATCTAAAACCGGGTTGTTTAGCCCTGAAGTCTAAACTAGCCTCTGTCCTGGAATATAATTATCGTCAACTGGATTATGTAGTACTTCCGAATCAACGTTGGACTTATTTTGACTAAATTTATATAATATTATTTCTGATAACTCAAAGAACATGTTTTAAAAGTTCAGTAAATATTGTAAGGTTTTTGGAAACTATTTATATTACTGTCGTTTTATGTCTTTTATTTTGGACATGAAAATGAAAATCCACATCCTGCTTCCAGTCTCCGACCGGGTCAGGAATGGAATGAAAGAAGCCCCCATCTAGCGGCGAGGATCTGAACTGTGCCGGCTGCCGAATTGTCTTGCACTCCTCTGGGGCAATGATTAAATGAATGACAGATGAAATTAAATGATAGTGGAGAGTGTTGCTGGAATGAAATTTTGGACATATTGTTGTTTATTAATCTTGTGTTATTTTTAATTTGGCTGTCTGTTGTACAAACACGTGTTTTGGCCTACGGCTTGTCGTCGAAGTAACGGTGATGTATTTGTCAATATATTTAAAATAGTTTCCAATTATCAAATATCTATTGTATGTAATCTTTCGGGGGAAATGTGGTTTTTTATTTTTATCTGATCTACGGACCGCGTAGCATCCAGACTTCATCTTGGCTTAGAGCAAGAACTTTCATAACCTAAATCCTTTTTATATGTAATTATTCTTTTATGTTCTTGTCTCTGTAGAATACCTGTTATCGTAACTTACTGTAACTTGTGTCGTGGATTATGTCACTTATTTTATTCTTAGTAAATGAGTTGCTTGGTGACAAACCTCGCTATTGTTAACGTTCAACTCTTTCTGAAATTATTTCATGCGGAGTGTGGGGATATTCAGGGTTGTGTCAGTGGTGATAGTGATAATCCGTGTGAAATTATTGAACCTAATGCCAGTGACTCACATGTGGTAATAGAATCTGAAGGGGTTACTGATAATTTACCTAATTATCTTGAAGGTTTATCTTTAACTGATCATAACGCAAGCATGGAGAGTAGAATAACTTTGATTAATAATGAGCAAGAGAGGTCATCAAGGATTCCCCAACCGACCTTATCGAATTCTAATGATAGAAGTGTTAATAATCGTGTTGAAATTGATAATAACATACCTTATCCGGTGCCACATATTTCATCGTCTGGTGTTTCAAATGATTTTCTTAGTGGCAATTCTGCGAGTTCTAGGTTAGTACCTGGGAATGAAAGCCAGTTAGGGTTACCTGATACTAACTTTGTCACCGATATTCCATCACGTTCTTTGAATACTACTAATATTGGTCAAAGTATGCCCTCGATGCCTGTGAAAAAAGTTTAAGATTTAATAGTATTCCCCATCCAATAACCTCTTGTGTTCAGAATTCACAGATGTGTTCGGGTAGTGACACAATGGAGTTGCTGAAATTTTTGAAACAATTAGTTGACTTAATGGATAATTCCATTGTTTTTGGTTTATCGGATACTATGATTTTCCAACTAATTTTTCCTTATACCTGTGGTCTGTTGCGTGATAAATTAATCAGCGCTATGTCATCTCGCACTTCGTTATCTGGTTTTCATGTCGAAGTAATTGATTATTTTATTCCTAAACGTGAAATGAGTCTACTAAAACATAATTGTTACTATCGTGGTCAGAGGGTAGATGAATCATTAAATGATTAAAGAAATTAGGTGCTATGCTACAGTTTTGAATTTAAAATTGAGTGAATCGTCAATGTTACTACTATAGTCGAAGGTATTAATCCTGAATATAGGTTATGCATGGCTATGGAAGGTAAACCTAAGAGTTTTCTAGAATTATATGATATAATTAAATCTGCAAAAAATGTCAAAAGCATTAACGCTGTAAGAATGATTAACTCTCCGCCTCCCTTGGTTAATATTTCTGTTAACCCTAATTATCATTTGCTAGAGGTCCATCCAGAGAAGGAGATTCAATTATCCTGAAAATACTCGAACTGGTAAACGTTGTGATAGGTGAAGGTCGTATGATCTCATAGCTAAGTGATAGAAGATATAATCGTAGGTAATGACTAGATAATAGAAATGTCTTGTCGAATTATAAAACATCTAATGGTATTGCATGTAACCGTAAAACTGATTTTGATAAAGATCTTAAAAGAAATCATAAGGTATATGACAATAATTCTGAATTTGATAAAGCTAATTATGAGACATGTAACCGTATCACTAATGTGACTACAAATAATTGCCCATTCATCGATGTTTGTATAAATAATTAACCTGTCTCCGCACCTATTGATTCGGGCAGTGTTAATTCATTTTTTGATAGTAAATGGTTCAGGATTATGTCATCTGTTTGTAAATATGGCAATTTGGTAAAAAAAAACACATAACTTTATCGTTGCCAATTCTTCTTCACTCAGTATTTTAGGTTATGTAAGAGTAAAGGTCAGCATATTTAACTTTTCTTGGATGTTCAGATTCTGGGTGGTAGATAATTTGTCGTATAAAGTGATTATCGGTTCCGATTTCATGACTCATGTTGGGTTATTGTTAGATTTAAGTAATAAATCTTTTTGGTTTCACTTCAAACCTAACCTCAGACGGAAATTCAATCAATCGGAGTCTATTAAGGGAATCAGATCTACTCAGGAAGAAAAAAAAGGTTGTAACCATTGAAGATTTAGAGTTCGATAACTTAAACGAAGATTAAGCGATACAGATTAAAGACCTATGTTACGAATTTCCTGATGTTCTCACTGACAAATTAGGTGTAACTAATTTAATAGAATATGAAATCATGCTTTCTGATGGGATCCCTGTTCGTGTGTCGCCTTATAGATTAGCTCCACCTAAGATGAAAATTTTAAAAGGTATTGTTGACGAGATGCCTGAGGAGGGGATTATTCGTAAATCTACTTCAGCATATTCTTCTCCAATATTTCTAGTTCCTAAGCCTAATGGACCATTCAGACCCGTGATTGATTACAGAGCATTAAATAAGAAAGTCATCTTACAATCGATTCCTCTTCCTGACCTTCAGTCATGCTTTTCGAGGTTCAAAGGAGCATCCCATTTTACGATATTAGACTTAAAAAGGCCTATTTCCAGGTTCCCCTGGCAGAGAAGTCAAAGAGTGTGACGGCCTTTGCCACGGATTGGAATTTATTTGAAATTGAACATCTACCTTTCGGGTTGTCGACCGGTGCTGCTGTCTTGAGCAGATTGCTAGATAACGTATTTGACGGAATTAAGTTTAAATTCGTTTATCACTATTTGGATGACGTAGTCATCTTCAGTAAACCTTTGAGAATCACAACCTTCATGTTCGTGAGGTGTTGTCTCGATTCAAGGATAGTGGTCTTACGGTCAAGTTATCTAAAGTCTCTTTCGTTAAACCCCAAATATTATTCTTGGGACATGTAATATCGTCATCTGGTGTCTCGGTAGACCAAAGCAGAACCCAATCTATTAGAGAATTTGAACAACCTAAAACTCATAAAGAAATAGCACGTTTTATAGGGATGATAAACTACTTTCGTAGATTTATTCCTAATTTTGCTCACAGTGCGGCTCCCCTTAACATGCTTCGAAAGAAAGGTACCGTATTTTCGTGGGGTCCATCGCAAGAATCAGCTTTTCTTGATCTTAAGTTGGCGTTAACTAACCCACCGATTTTGGCTCTTCCTGATTTTAGCAAAAGGTTTATCATCCAAACCGATGCATCTAACAAGGCTGTTGGTGCGGTATTATTACTAGAGTACGAAGAAGAGAGGTTACCTGTGGCATATGCTTCGAGGACATTAAACGATGCTGAGATAAAGTATTCTGTGTATGAATTAGAAGCTCTTGCGGTAATGTTTGCTCTCGAAAAATTTAAATTATATGTCGAACACGTTTCCTTTGATCTCGAAACCGATAATCAGGCATTGAGTTGGGTATTAGAAAACCCAGGAAGACTGGAAGGATAGCTCGTTGGGCCACGCGTATTTTAGCCTTTCAATTCAACGTCCGTCATATTAAGGGTACGGACAACGTTATTGCCGATTGTCTTAGCAGAATGTACGGGGATGAGAAAATTGAGGATAAGGCTGAAGAAAAACTTGATGAGAGTAACAAGGTGAACACTATACTGTCTAATTATCCTAAATTATTTAGGGAGATATCCGAATGCCAAAGAGAGGACCCTAGGTTGAATAAAGTCATCGAAAACTTAGAGAAGGGAGAAAATTTAAAACCGTATTCGATGAAGAACAGCACATTATGTTGTTCCGCTAGGTACGATGGTTGCCTAAAATTGTATTACCTTCTGTTCTTATACCGGCGATTTTTAAGTATTTCCATGAGTCGCCAACTGGTGGACATCTTGGGGTATTTAAGACAAGGCAGAAAATTAGACAGAATTTCATCTGGAAAAACATGGATAAAGACATTAGGAAATTGGTGAACGTTTGTAACGCTTGCAATGTAGCTAAACCTACTAACAATTCTAAAACTGGCCTATTATCCTCGGAAATCGCTACTAAACCTATGGAAAGATTGTTCGTATATTTCGTAGGCCCTCTGCCCTTGTCAAAACATGGAAATCGGTTTGTATTTGTTTGCACGGACGGTTTTTCTCGTTTGAGTTGGATCATTCCTACTCGTATGGCAAACACTCAAACCGTAATTAAATGTTTAAATGAGATATTTGCATCTTTTGGCCCTTGTCAGTTTCTAGTGTCAGATAACGCCAAATGTTTTTCATCTAATGTATTTCGAAATTATTTATTCGAATTTTCTATCTCTCATGTCACTAGTACACCATACTACCCTAAGGGATCGTATGCCAAAAGGGTGAATAGGAATTTACGAGCAGCACGTATTGCTTATCATCATAACGATCACAAGGCTTGGGACAGTTGCATACATTTGATTACCTACGCTTTCAATACCGCTATACATGAATCCCACCGAAACACTCCATTTAATTTGATCTTTTCATATTCGCCTAACTCTCCTATTTCAAATTTATGGTCTCTCAACGACCTATTGCCTCTTAGCATTTCAGACTTGGATGTTCAGGTTGTTTAGAAGAAAGCTAGGGAAAACATGAAGGTAGCTCATGAAAATTTGAGGAAAAGGTTTAATGTGGGTCGTAGACAGAGTTCATTCAAGGTTGGTGATGAAGTATATGTTCGAAACTTCTCGTTAAAAGAATCTGGTCCTAAAGGATCCGGGAAATTACTTGCTAGATTTAAAGGCCCTTGCAAAATTCTTAGTTGCATCACTCCACTGACTATTGCTAGTGAGTGATCCTCAGAAAAAACGTATTTTCAGAGTTCATTTATCACAAGTGAAGAAGAATTATGATATTTCTGAGTAATGTTTTATTTGGTTGTAATTTATTCCTTTGTTATACTGCTGTTTACTGGTAGATGTCTTGGAAAATACTTTCCTGTTGTGGGCCATACTCTGTAAGTATTATTCTTAGCTTGTATTTCTTCTAAATTGTGTACGGGAATCCGTGTGTATCTAGTGTGATTGTGGTAATTTTGCTCTGCATTTGTATTTGGGGTGGGAAATTGTTGTTTTGTTGGTCCGATATAAGGTTAGGTTTGCGTTATTAAAATTTTCATTGTTGATTGTATAATACTGAGTATGTAAATAAATATTTTGTTAAAATAAATTGCTACTTTTGTGCACTAGGTAGTGATTTGAATGATTGCGTTTTTGAATGAGGATTAGATTTCTTATTTCGATTCATGTTATGTCTGGTATGGAACTGGTATAATTAAGATGAAGGAAGAGGATCATTGGTATGAATGGTAAGCTTTTTACGTAAAATATCCCAAGTTTATCCAAGTTGGTGTACATTATGTCGCCTTATTTGCTTGTTTCATCAGGGATGTAAAAGGTATTGAATTTTATGTTTTGGCTGATAGTTGTTGAAAAGGTAAGTAAGTAATGCTTTAAGGAAAATGCCCGTATTGTTCTTTCGAGATGCGTTCTTTGGGTTCGTTAACTTTCAGTCTGAGCAGGGTAAGCATTGAGTGAAGTATGATATTGAATTATTGTAAATGTGAAAGTGATAAGCCTAAAAGGCTCAATAGGTTCATGTCATGTGCGTTCTGTGTACGTTTCTTTTATTGTTGTATATTCCGAGTCTGCATACATGTGAGTGAGTGTTATGGTTGGTTAGTATTTTGTATAATTGGGTTTTCACGAATATTTATTTATATACTGGTAAATATTTTGGGGGTATTTACTTTGCGGGTGGTAAATTGTAATCAGAAATTGTGGGAATTTTGCGGTTATGTATGAGTGTGTGAAAGATTTTGTGTATTTCTGTTTTTCTGCACGTGTGGTCTGATACTAAAATATTTTCTGGATTTCCTTTTGTTATTTCGTAAAGTTTACTTTGCCTCTCCCCTTTTGAACTTTGTCGGTACTTCTCATTATTTTTTCCCCTCGTGTCTTCTGTTCTTGTGGCATGAGACTCGCTCATGATTTTACTTACCTTGTTTTCATATTTAGTATACCTTCGTAGAGAATTTTAAAAGGGATTCTTGTGTGAAGTTGGTGTCGTTTTCCCTCTTGAGTATTTTTCGTTAATGCTCGCTTGTTCTTTCCTTCTTGTATTTCTTTCTTTTATATGTGAAGTTTATAAAGCTTAATGGTAATCTTCATTTTATTTCAATGGTACAATGTTGGACTTAACCAACGTTATTTTAATTTTTGTGATCTTCGGTAGGCTGATGATTGTTTCGAAGTTCGATTTTTCCTTATTTTTCTTCTTTTGAGTAATCAGTGGAATCACGTTCCAACAAGTTAATGATTTAATTAATAATACCAACATTAAATGTAATTCTGTAAAAGATGTAAACCGTATGGTTACTAAATGTATTAACTAACGTCCTTTATTGTAAAAGCAAAGAATCTTAAAGATGGGAAGGAAATTTTAGGTCTATTTGAAAATTATCCTCTGTTTTTTTTTGCTTAGTTGAATGTTTGTGAACTATTTTGTAAGTGATGCATTACCTTGATATGTCGTGAAGAAAGAACATGGACCTTTGCTGTCGGAGTACAATTTGGTTTCAGATCAAAATGCTGGTGATCGTCATCCTGGTTGGAGAGTTGGTAACTGTTGCGAATGTCCTGGGCCCGGACATCGTTATGTAATGCCGTGACCTCTGCATTGTGAATGATCGTATCTCCTTCAACAATGAAGACATCTATCTGTATTTTATGTTATCTAAATTGTATTGTTGGCAAGTAAGAGATTGAACTCTAAGCATGTTGGTGATTGTCAGATGCATGAACACTTTGGTGTGTGTCTATCTTGGAGAAGTTCAGTTTGGTGTACTAAAGGGCTGTTATGGATGAACGAACCGATATTCATGTGTAGCTCTATTTACTCGGTCTTTCTCTCTCTCGACACATAAACTTTGTGTACAATAGTGTGCTATTGTCCTGTATAGTGGGGAGGAGAGATGACGCGTTTTAATTCCCTTTAATGTGATCCCTCGTCATTTATTACGAAGAAACTGATCTGTCACGTCACCTTTAGGGCACGAGTGGTATTTGCCTGTCGCCCGTACGATGCTCCCATCTGGCGAAGAAAGCTAGTACTACTTCTGCCGGATGCTCGTCAAGTAGCCCCTTGCCTTCTGGGTCACGATTTCTTCCGATGTCTACCGAACCTTAACAAAGGCTGTCGTCTTGGATACAGTTGTTATTATGAAGTAAAAAAAAAATATTTCTATTGGAATTCCTTTCAAGCAAGATGTGAAATTCGTAGTTCCGATCTGAAACCGGGCTGTTTAGCCCTGAAGTCTAAACTAGCCTCTGTCCTGGAATATAATTATCGTCAACTGGATTATGTAGTACTTCCGAATCAACGTGGGACTTATTTTGACTAAATTTATATAATAATATTATTTCTGTTAACTCAAACAACGTTTTTTAAAAGGTCAGTAAATATTGTAAGGTTCTTGGAAACTATTTATATTACTGTCGTTTTAAGTCTTTTATCTTGGACATATTGTAGTCTATCAATCTTGTGTTATTTTTATGTTGGCTGTCTGTTGTTCAAACACGTGTTTTGGCCTAACGCTTGTCGTCGAAGTAACGGTGATATATTTGTCAATATATTTAAAATAGTTTCCAATTATCTAATATCTATTCTATGTAATCTATTGGGGGAAATGTGGTTGTTTTATTTTTATCTGATCTACGGACCGCGTAGCGTCCAGACTTCATCCTGGCTTAGAGCAAGAACTTTCATTACCTAAATACTTTTTTATGTAATTATTCTTTTATCTTCTTTTCTCTGTAGAATACCACTTATAGGTACTGTCACTTGTGTCGTGGATTATGTCACTTATTTTATTCTTAGTAAATGTGTTGCTTGGTGACAAACATAGCTATTGTTAACGTTCAACTCTTTCTGAAATACAATGCGCATTTGTTTTGGAGTCGATATAAAAGTCAGACATGTTTAGGATTTCATTGCGATCACACGTACTGCCCCCGTAAAATGAATTATAAGGGATGAAAATGGGAATATTTTTTTTCGAAGCCCATGATAAAATTTAACCCAGGAATATGATGGCTGGAACTTGGCAGAAACCAGTCATGAGGCAACGTCAAGCAAGGAGGGTAATTCCGTCACGTGACTGTATTGCGCAATGGAAGTTTCAAGAAGCTTGGAATCGACCTAGCAACAGCTAATATTCCCAGGATTTGTTTAAATATTGTTATAAATTATCCCATTGGATATGAGCTTACAGCCAATAGGAAGAAGTTTTAGAGAAGACGGGAGTTCCAGCAACTAAATTTTTATGGATATTTAATTCATTTAAGCCCTTAGAGAGTGAATTTATATCTTGGAAAAGAGAAGAATATGATAATAAAATATTGGAAATATTTTATAAGTCAATAGCAGGTCGCTATTGGAAGGAATAAGCAATTTGCTAGAGCCCGCGCGAATTCGAGAGGGAACCCAAAAAGTCGGCTAAGACCAGTAGACTTGGAGGGGAGACGCCAAGCACCGGGGCTCTTGTGTATCCGAACGTCGAAGAGGTCAGACGTGTGCAATTGGAAGAGAAAGGAGTTCCGAGTGTTTCACCGAGCTAGTAGAAGGTGACTCGTGGAGACAAGGCTTAAGCAAGGGCGGAATTAGGAGACGACCGCGCCTTAAATCTAGGTGAAGTTGCGAGGATCGTATAAACCGCAATCACTTCGGTCTGATCAGCTTCAGCGACTTTATTTCAACTGCATATTTTAGCTGCTAACAGATATTGTATATTATGAACTTTCAGAAGTTTGAGAGAAGTATTTCAGCAATTATAAGCAGTTTTGTGAAGCGCGAGAAAAGTGTTTCTTTCCAGCGCGATACGACACTTTTGTCCGAGCGACGGCAGCTCTGGCAACAGCCACAAGTGAGTACGAGTGCATATTAATATTGCTTGTGTGGAACTGTATTAGAACACTTAGGATGGAGATGTATTCCATAGTGAAGAATAATATTCAGTCTACTATTATGAAGATTATTATGGACTAAATTATTATGTGCGCCAGGAGTATAAGCAGATAGAAGCAATATAGTCAATGATGGAGCTTCGTTAGAGGAGACTGTCCGTGAATGTCTACTTAGTGAGCGATCATGAGACTTGATGCACAACTCTATGCTAGTGCATTCTTGTCAAACATGAGCTCAACATTAACATCAGAGACTACAGAACGATATTCAGATTCCATCTACATGAATGTTCGTTATACGAGTGAGGTCCAAAACTTTCTCTTCAAATGCCTTTTGAAGTGGAAAGCAGAACTTTCGACGCTACTCACTGTTATGATGAGACTGTGCTGTGACGGAGATAGAAGAAATATCAAGATTATCAAGAGGTACAGGGGTATCCCGGTCACAAGGAAGATGATGATTGGAGGCCCGCAGTTCGATTCCGGTCGGAGGTTGCTGTTTCCAGTGGGGGAATTCGTTCCATTCCTGCGGTCACGAGTTCGTGGAGACGAGCTAGGATCCAGCCCAGATCTTTGGGAGATGTAACATCCGAGTATTTTGTTATACTCTATCTTGATCTTCTAGACTTCGAGACCAGGTAGCAGTGTTCACTAACCTTGTAGTTAGAGCTTGAAGTGATATTTTCTGAGCAAATCCTTTATCGATTTTTCGTCACAGTATTTATGTACTCCATGTGTAGCATTTTTATTCTTCGAAATGTATTATAGTGATCGTCTTGCGACGCTATTAACTTCGTTTGTTAGGAATCCAGTTTCTGAACTGAGATTATTTACTTGTTCGAAGAACAAGATTTGTCATTTCCTTTAAGGAACAGTAATTGATTTTCGACGTTTTTGTATTCATTCTGAATGCAGGTGATAGACATTTTCGTCTATGTTACCCATTAAATTAATTTTTATTAGTTTAATTTGGGCATTTTATTCGTCGAGAAGAAACGTCAAGATAGAAGATCTTGGTAGTGTTATATTGTGAATATGACTAACTGTATGTTTTTATTGAAGAAAGCTATGATCTTTCAGTCATTTAATTTATTTGGAGCTATAATCTTCTTGGAAGATTAATTATCATCCGACGTTAGGGTAGTTATCATTTGATATCCTCGTCGTGATAGATTCTTGTTGGACAGAAATACTGAACCCGCTGAGCTATGGTTCATGTGATATTTTTTATGACAGAACATTTATGATGGGATGTTGTACCTTTGAACACACCCAGGAAGCCACGTGGAGCTGAGAGCTCACGCGATACTCTTTGAAGTAGCGTTGAATCGCACTTTTGACTTTGGTGAGAATTGCTAATTATTTATCTGAGATCTTATTAATTAATTTTATTCTTTCACAAGACTCAGAATATTCCATTTCGTCATGCTGCATTATTAAAACATTTTTGAGAATGTTATTTTAGCTTAAGGTAAGGTAATACCCTTGCAGATACGCAAATAGGAACGTAAGTAGTCGCTCAACGACTTCGGTTTGACGACCTACTTCCTTAAGACACCCAGTGCCTTGCACTACGTCTGGAGAATCCGCCCAGTATAGGCGTGTAATTGTGTTGGGCCTACAAGACATAGAAGAATATCCGCTTGTTAGCGTTGAATTGGTTATCAGGTGCCATCGTGCACTGGCATATTGGGAGATACTGGTATTTATGCACAGTGAGCCACAGAAACATATTGAAGATAATTATTGGCAAGTATTAGTGAATTATATAATTTTACCGGAACACCACATTTTAGTACCCACGTGTTTGTGGAGGGCCAAATGCCTTGTGGAAAATATACAGGTAAATGTGTTGCAATTACTTCAAATAAGTGTGATTACGATTGTGTAATATATTTGGATTGCCAGAGTGAAGTAAACGGTCTCATAAAATGGCGCACAACGTTGTGGGCGGACTTGGTCGCATAAAATGGCGCCCAACTCATGTTTCGACGTTAACGTGGTGACCGTCAGTACCAGGTTACTTTGGAGGATCTTAATGTTGATTAATGGTAAATTGACAGGACTGGGACGAACTTAGAAAGTCGTACTGCAGATCAATTGACCGCATGGCATTCATGTTTGATAGAAGTCCATGGGGTCAGGCTTTAGTGTTGGATAAATGATGGATAGGGTTTTCTTTGATGATGCCTCATCCTGAGTAAATGTAATACTTTGCTTTGCTCGTCGTTGTCTTTGTAAATGTAGAAGCACTTAGTTTGCATACTCCAGCTGTACTCGTGATATTTATATAAATTAAACAAGCTTTATACCACCAAGTAACTAATCATAGCTGTAAGTTCTAGTAGAGATTGATCCCTCACTTTCTCATATATATTTCTTGTCAAATGGATGAGGAAACGATTCGTCGCGTGTTTGGAGAGATGATGGCAGGTGTGAATGCCAATCTCCAACAGATTACTGCTGACTTAGGTCAGAATACTCAAGCTGTCAACACTGTTAGTGCTCATGTAGACCAAGTAAGACAGGACTTGGAAGTAAACACACAATCTATAAACAATGTTAGTGGGCATGTAGACCAAATAAGGTTAGATTTAGAGATAAATACTCAATCTGTTAATAATGTCAGGAATGATTTAACCCAAGTCAGGGCTGATATGAACGCATTTAGGTTCGAAGCCAGAAATGATCTCGCGGCAGGTTAAGCGGCAGTTAGGGTTGATGTCATACGACACCATCAAGAGGCTAACCAGCGTGTAGATTGCCTAATAGACCAAATGAATAGAGCTAGGGAGGATGTGCAAAACCGACTGGAGGAGCACACGGCTCAAATTCAAACCACCATAAATAGAGTCCAGATAGACATGAAAGCTGACCTGGAACACACTCGGGAAGAATTCGGGACTCGATTGACGCACGTCGAGGGATTCATGGATACTGTAAAAAAGGACATGACAACCATGAATATCGGATTAGTTCTCATGAGAGGAGCTGCGAATGCTGTGAACAACAATGTTAGGACGATCGTTGACGGCATGTCAGAGGTCAGAGACGAACTGAACGTTAATAGGAGAAACATTTCTGAACTAACGGAAACCGTAGCAAGCCTACGCGAAACAGTGAATGTTCATCATGAGGAACATAACATTGACCTCATGTTATTAAGAGGGGACCTCAACGAACATAAGACCATAGTAGAGGCCAAGGTAGCCGAGGTCAAAGACAACATGTCAAGAGTCGAGGGAGAGATCGATTCTTTACAAAAGCGATTTGAGGAGGTCACAGTAAACGAAAGGTTAGACCTTAGCCATAACCTCAGAAAGGCCATACGCGAGGTAGACGCGAACCTAAAGGGAAAAGTCGATAGAATCGAATTACAATTGAATGACTTAGGCAACAAAGTCGCGGCCAGAACTATTCAAGGACTTGAAGGCATAGAAAGACGTCTTGACAGACTCGAAACGACTCCTAGGGAGAGACACTTACACTCACAAGTGGGAGAAACTCAGGAAACACCCGTTTCTCAATCTGAAGGAATGATGCCAAATCATTTTCAGCCCAGCGCACCTACAGAACCACAACCTTTACAATTCACTGGTTCAGCGCCGAGCCAGGTTTTAAACTTTAACGCCCATCCTTTTCGACCAGCACCAAGTCAACCTAATAATGAGATAAATACACCTACGCATGACTATACGCAGAACACATTTAGACCCGTGCATACGCAGGGAAATGTGACGATAATACGTTCCAGAGAGGAGCAACCAGCTCGCTTCTCCGGAACTGGAAGTGGTGTTACTCCAGTGGAATTTCTAGCCAATGTCGAAAGCTATCTGAGAGATACGATGGTAACTCCAGAGAGGGAACTCAGAGTCATAGAACGTTTGTTTGAGGGGCAAGCCAGTACCTGGTTTAGAGCATTTAGATACTCGTTTACAGGCTACCAGGACTTCAAGGAAGCATTACTAAGGACGTATTGGTCGAGTGACGTTCAGCAGAGCATCCGAGCTGAAATGTATACTCGTATATACAGCTCGAATACGCCTACTCGTTATGCGAACTACTTCGCTATACAGCTTGCGAAGCTTCGTTGTCTTCAGCCTCCGTTGTCTGAACAAGATTTAGTTAACACCATTGTTTGACAGTACCCTGCGGACGTACAACGTGTGTTGATTGCTGCAGGGGCATCCACGTTTCAGCAATGTGACCAGATTCTGCGACGCTTGGATGCGAACACGGAACAGTTCCCGACACACCGTCAGCAGAAGGCTGACAGGCGCGAGGAAAGACACATAAACTTGACCACTGTCGATAAAGTAAGCCAGACTCCGCAACAAACGCAAACACAAGAGAGTTCTGGGCATCGTGATGATAACTACAACTATCGTAGGAGGGAATGGAACAACGGTCCATATGCTCGAGATCGACAAGATGACCGTCGTAGTCATTGGAATCGGAGATTCGACCGAGGGACGAATGATAACCAACGTCACGAAAATTACCACCGCGGGAATAACGGAAGAAACCAACAGCACGGAAGTATCCGAAGGGACTATCGATACGCTAGAGGATATAACCGAGATCGAGACCCTAGATACCAGCCAGACAGAGATTGGAAAGGAAGAGCACGGGAGAGCCGTGAATACCTCCAACAATTAAGAGAGCTGCAAATCCAAGAAGAGGGAGAACGGAGCCCAACTTCGAGGGAAAACAGAAATTCGGCGCAGGAGACGGAGCACAACCAGCCCAGTACTTCTCGCCAGGATAATAAAAAAAAAACGAAAAATTAACAGATTCTTGTCAGGTTGAGCACCGAGTAACTGCTACCATATTACTCAAACCATTTGCACGAATTTCTTGTAATGAAGGGCTTGCATCATGACGCCATACTAGGCGCAGACTTCATTAGAAAATATGATGGTATCATTGACATGGGCCGTAACACGGTAGAGTTCAAGCCGAACGAACCCATTCAGATGAACCTAGTTGAAGAAAAACCGGAATTCCTATCCGAAGTCGACGTAGTCGAAAACTTGAATGGCAAGGAAATTGACGAGACACTCGATGCCGACGAAGACGCAGAATCATTATCAGCACCCACACGAGAGAATCTTGATATAATATTGAACGAATACACGGACATATTCGACACCACACCTGGTGAGATATTAGACTACGAATACGACCTTGTGCTACTGGATGATTCCCCATTCCAGAAGAAAATTTACCCGATTGCTGAGAAACATCGTGAAGAAGCTGCTAAGAAGGTCCATGAGATGGAAGCAGAAGGCACAATCAAGAAATCACCGACAGCCTTTGAACAATGGAAGTTATGTACTAGAAGACATCAGGACAGGAGAGCGCATTGGAACCTTTAATGCAGCCAATCTGAAAAAATATCACTCTTGAATGAATTTCAAGTCAAATAAAAATGTCGTCCCAACATTTTATTTGAAACGACAGAGAGGCGGATGAACCCGCTGAGCTATGGTTCATGTGATATTTTTTTATGACAGAACATTTATGATGGGATGTTGAACCTTTGAACACACCCAGGAAGCCACGTGGAGCTGAGAGCTCACGCGATACTCTTTGAAGTAGCGTTGAATCGCACTTTTGACTTTGGTGAGAACTGCTAATTATTTATCTGGGATCTTATTAATTAATTTTATTCTTTCACAAGACTCAGAATATTCCATTTCGTCATGCTGCATTATTAAAACATTTTTGAGAATGTTATTTTAGCTTAAGGTAAGGTAATACCCTTGCAGATACGCAAATAGGAACGTAAGTAGTCGCTCAACGACTTCGGTTTGACGACCTACTTCCTTGAGACACCCAGTGCCTTGCACTACGTCTGGCGAATCCGCCCAGTATAGGCGTGTAATTGTGTTGGTCCTACAAGACATAGAAGAATATCCGCTTGTTGGCGTTGAATTGGTTATCACGTGCCATTGTGCACTGGCATATTGGGAGATACTGGTATTTATGCACAGTGAGCCACAGAAACATATTGAAGATAATTATTGGCAAGTATTAGTGAATTATATAATTTTACTGGAACACCACATTTTAGTACCCACGTGTTTGTGGAGGGCCAAATGCCTTGTGGAAAATATACAGGTAAATGTGTTGCAATTACTTCAAATAAGTGTGATTACGATTGTGTAACATATTTGGATTGCCAGAGTGAAGTTTTTATTTCAAAAACGACGTACATTTTACCGATGCTGCGTGATAGAAAAGTAGCGTCATTAGCAGGTGCAGAGTTATAGAGCAGTGCTAGCTCGTGTATCTATTCACATCCACGAAATTAAGGCTGTGTTGTCAATTATTATCAAAGCCTACAATACTTACGACGAACATTATATCTTTGGAAAGTGAAAGAATGAATTTCATAATTTATTTCACCGTCAACGTTACCAGACTATTCCACACCACGTTTGAATCAGTCACCATGGGCTAATACCATCCTGGTATGAGGGTGATATTTCTACGAGAACTAGCACGATGGTGAAGCTTGCAGAACCGAGGACGAGAAGGAAGGAATCCGAGATGCCATTTCCAGGCATATCCAGCATATTCACGGAGTTGTCGACAGGGACGAATCGAACCCTGGTCTTTGGAGGAGTCCAGATGGGAATCCTAGTGAGGATAATACCGTTCCAGAGATCCAGAGAGGAATTTGTACAACCCTGGTTATTGAATAGAGGGCTGAGTGATAGCTTCTCCATGTCGTGAGTTTTGACCATCCCTTCGCTTGTTCTAGTTCTGGTGGTATATTAGATTTAATGTAGTTTGTGAATCAACCACACTCTGTGTCAGCCATTTTTCTAGGTAGGGATTGTATCTAGTTTAATTTAATGTCATTTATTTCAGTATAGTGAGACACCCTTGGGTCCGACATTTTGGTTAACCCTGGTGCAGCTTGATGAACGTCGTAGAACGTCAAAGCCTATCTTTTGCTAGATGTGACCGTAGTCATTCGAGGCTATTTTGTCCAACCCTGTTTGGGGTGATTTTTCAAGTCTTTGCTGACTTTAGTTATGACAATCAGATGTCATGGTTATTTCTTTAACTGCATTCTTTGCAGCCAGTTTTGATACACCCCTGACTTTCGTTAGAACAGTCGTATCAGTTAGGCAATCGACTGTAATTGCCAGTTTTGTAAATGCATTATATTTTCATCTTGAATAAGCTCAGAAGCTATTCTTGGTCAAGTTTGAACCTACCAATTAGAAGGAATGTTTCGTTGCCTAGCATCGAACTCAGTTCCCAACGTATCATTAAGCAGATCCTTGTATGGAATCTGCGCCACAATTATCATTTTGCTTGTGTCATTTAAGACACGTTTTTATTTGATGTTGTACTAGCAACTACTGAATTGTATTTTTAAAGCAAAGAGCTCCAGTAATTGTAAGATTACTATCATTTAGACGTCTTTGGTAGAAAGACGGAATTATATTATTCTATTCAGATTTATTGCGTGTTTTTTATACACGGTCTCTTTAGAGGTTCATAACCCACGGTAAAGTTTTTTTATGAACAGGCCAGATGTATGGTTTTATTTTGATTAAATCGCCGGCCTTGAATAATGTGTGTTTTATGTCGACTGAACGCAGGAATGTGGTAGCCTGCTGGTGACATAAACTGGTTTTGTAATCCAGTGCCCTTGAGAGCACGCTTCATTTGTTTGAGAGACAGAACGACTTTGACAAGAGACAGAATGCTTGTAGTATTCGCTCTTTCTTTCATTGCAACTTATCTTATGTAACCCAGTTTTCAACCCTGTCTCAGATCACATGTTTTATAGATTACTTTTTGTTAGTTGAGCGCACTTCTTGCGTGTACCGTTTTGACGTGTACAATTAGGTCAGGTTTTCTATAGTGAGTTGCAGGCGACCCTGTTAAATGTAGGAATTTATTGTATGAAGGTACTTGTGATTACCTTGTCCGGGAGGGTTCCCGTTGACTAGATGTTATTGGAAGGTAACTGTTGTGGACAGGCCTATCCCAGAGTTATTGAATGCGAGCTTTGTGCCGCTGGTAACCCATGTTATTGTGTGTCCGAGTTGTTATTGCTCGTTGATCTTATTCCGACTGTTGAGTCGAGGCTTTTTGGTGGAGAATGATCTCAGTGTAGACACTCCGTGCCCGAGCTATTGTCAGTATTATTCGCCATAAACCAACGATAAACCTAAACCAACATCGTAATAATACAACGCATAATTTTGGTAAAACAAAAGCTAACTAATGAATTCTTTCTATCTAACTTTGTTCTGTTGCATTTTGGAACTGTTGACATAGCCGTGCAGTTGAAGGTAATTTCCTTGTGTGGAAATGACTAGGACAGTTGACATTTTTGTAGCGACCTGAAGCATGCGCGAACCTAGAGTTCGTAGCTTGTGGAGCTCAGGCCATGCGATGTCAGACGTGGTCTCAACTACGCATTCATCACCGTAATTATACACATTAGATGACTATGGCTTACAAAGAGTAAACCAAGGTGTAGGCAGGAATTTAATAAAGATTTGTGTCTATTTCATTACTTATTTATGATGTATAAGTGTGTAAATCCTACATGTTACCTTATTGTGTGCTGATAGCACGTAGTTATTAAGAATAATTAAATGCTTTTCATGGCTGTACACTTAGATTTGTTGTAATTGTTTTCTGTTACGGACGTCATCGCCGTAAATTTTGTTATTAACTGTTAGGACTTAGCTAGGTGATTACCGTTAAATGTAAATGTGGAAATGGTATCATCCTAACTTAGATTTGTTTTGCTACCCTGTTAAATGTAAATTCTGATACAGTATTAGCTTAATCTTGTAACTTGGACTAGGGACTTGCGTCGTACCATTTTCCTAGTGTTGCTGTTGTTGCTTTATTATTGTGAGTTAGATCTTTCGCGAGGGTTTTTCAGTAACTTCTCAGGTAGGGACCTGCTCTTTATTTTCTTTTGTTTATTAGTTTGCGGACTAGCCGATTATAACCCTCCGAACTAGGCTAGGGGCTTGTGAATTTTAATAAATTTTCACGGTGTTTTACTTAAGTCTGGATGTTTAATTTCTCAGTCTAGTTTTTAAGGCGAACCTTTCCTTAGGCAGTCTATGACCATCGTCACCATGTACCACGATCCCCGTGGACTACAGTGTCTCCTGCCGCTTAGCCTATTACGAAGTTCACCTGATCCTCACGGTAATTTTATTCGACTTATGGGATGTTAGGAAAGTCATCGTGGTTGTTGACTCGACTAAACGGTCTCAATACATAGATATGATGTAGTGATTAAATATTTACGAGGAGTAATATCATGTCACGTTGTAGACATAATATTCCTTCCTCGATTAAAGTCGAACCCAGATGTGTGAAGATGAGATGTAGTATTTTTATTAAATGTATGCACGACAGTTTATACTTATCAGAGTATCGTTTCAAGAGTATTAAGTGAGGAGGTCAGTATCGTAAATTCCAGAGGTCGTTAAGATGTATAAATTAATAATTTAGCAACTGTTGTTATTGTTCATGAGACCAGCGATTGTGGTGACAACGCTGAAAAATTATGCCTTTTGTAAGGAATGCCAAGGTTGAAAGAAGTTGAGTTGATAACCCTTTGATAGTGGTTTTTTATGTATTTCCGTATGTAGTTGGCATACGAGGTTATTGCGAAGGTGTGTTCCGCATTTCAAAGTACAGTCATTGCGCGGGCATGACTAGTTTTGGGCAATGCATTAAAGTGTAAGTAGAGAGTACTCCTTATTTTGTTATACACCACCTGGGATTTAGAGAGGACAGGAAGGGTCCCGGTTGAAATTGGAACGGGAAATTGATGATGACAGCTGTTAAGCTATACTTTTATCGAGATTATTAAGCCCAAAGGTGTAACGGTATATGTCTCACCTTAAGTGGTTGAATGCATTTAAAACTATTTTGACACTAGATCAGATAGGAGAGACTGGTGGTGGTTATTTCTGGTGATGTAGAAGATTTTAAGGATCACAGTTCACTGAATTTGACATAACTGCTAGATCAGAACGCAGGCTCGAGTGTATTTAGACGCTATTACTTTGAAAGGACTATAGCTGGTGCTATAAGTGTCATGATAAATTCTTTTAGTGTTAACCTTTATTATTTGCCAATCGAGTGTCTAACATGTTAGGAATAGGAAGTTTATAGTTTGTTTAACGTAGAGGTTAGAGTATGAATGAGTATGTGACTGTATGTGGTTTGTTTCTTGTTCAGTGCGAATGAAATGAACTCCATTGGGACGTCACAATGCGAGAGTATGAATGAGAGTGTGTGTAGAAGTTTTATGCCAGTAGCATGTAGGATTTGCGTACAGTTCACGTATTTGTCTGACGTGAATCTGCATCATTTTAACACAGCTTTTATTGTTATGGAGAGCGCATTTGTGGACCAGGGCAGGAATAGCGAGGACTTCTTTAAAACTCGTTTCTAGCCAAGGCCATAGCTCGGCCAGGCCGCACAAATGGGGAGAGATGTTGCGAACCGCATGGCTCGCGCTCTTTCTTTTTTAAACCAGCCAGACTGGGAATGCAACGGTGAATGTTATGTCATCGGACACGTGGCAAGGGTCGCGTGCGCCTAGCGCCCATATGTGCTTGGGAGCGTGCCAGAAGAATGTAAATACACAGAGGTGTGTAACCATTGTACAGCTTGATGGATGAACACAAGCTACACCAAATTTTCTCATTATGTTCATAGAACGCTGTTCTGTCAGTGGCGTGAGTGTAGAGATGAGCGAATGGGAGTATGTATTTTATTTTGTTGTGTGAATGTTTAGCCCTAGTTTACATTTTGTTATTAAATCGTTCAGTTTTATTAGAAGCCGTGTCGTCATGATTCATTTTTGATATAAGGAGATGCAATTGTGAAACCCATTATAGGTCCAGAGAGGCTGACCACGAGATCTCCTAGAATAAGGTAGGTGTTTTACCGCGAGCTAAGTGAATTTTTCTTGTAATTCACAGTTGTATTGTAATTTCCGCCACGTATATTCGCGAGGGTCTAGTTGGACGTAGATCCTGGACTAGTATTTTGCGCCGGAGCACTCATGGTCTACGAATCCAGCTGTTGCATCGGATATCCAACAGACCGCTACTTGAATATACGGGGACAGTGGAAAGATGGCACCCTAGAATTTGGGGCCGCGAAAATAGATTCGTGAGGCCATTTAGGAGCTATCCAGATGACAGCTTAATTTCTAAGTTTATTGGATTAATGAACCATATCATCTGCGATGAGCTAGAGTGTATTTATATAGGTTATATTAGCTTTGCTTTTTAATAAACTTGCACTCAAACGAGAGATCATATTTTATGGATAGCCTGATAGAGGAGTAATGGGTTATATTTTTCGGAATGACCTATGATCTGAATCTATTTTCATTTTACCAGCTCATGGTTATTGGCAGCCATGCTAATGTAAAGCTAACTTGTTTAATGGTGATAAATGTAAATATTCTTTATGGTAGTATATTTAAAATAAATCACACGCGAATGTTTAGGTACTGGTATTTTAGAATAAGATGTATGGTGATTTAGCATTAAGTTTGTTAAGGCGAGACGATAAGATGCCCAAATACATGGATTGAAAGGATGCTCTAAAGTGTTGCTGTATTGCTCTATTTGTTTGTACTCCTATAGCACTTTTATTATTGATATTGTTGTAATGGCAACGATGGCGGCATACGATGTCCGTAAGATGATGGGAGAGATGATGGAGAAAATGGACAACAGCATGAAGGAGAAATTAAATAGTGTGGAAAATCAGATTAAAGAGAATCTGAAAGTAAATGTTATTGATTTACAGAGGAAACTGTACGACGCAAGGAAGGACAGAGAGCAGCTAAAGAAAGATCGACAGGTAGATCTTGACACGATTGTTGTCAAGGTGGGTGAAAGTTTCAAGGGAGATATTCAGGGTATGCAAAATTCTTTACAGGGATTGCAGACCAGCTCCACTGAATTGAAAGATAATGTTGCCAGTGTACAATCTAAAGTAGAGGGTGTGCATTCTGATGTTGCCCTGGTCAAAGAAGACGTTAAGTTGGTCAAAGGTGATGTCACTTTGGTCAAAGATGATGTGACTTTTGTTAAAGATGATGTGTCTCTTGTGAAGTCCAATGTTGCCCATGTTCAGAATGATGTTGCTCTTGTAAAATCCAATGTCGCAAATGTCCAAACTGATGCTGTGCTTGTGAAATCAGAAGTTGCCAATGTAAGGTCAGATGTGTCCCATGTTCAAACAAAAGTAGATAAGGTTCAGGAGAATGTAAACAATATGCAAATCGATGTTAATAATGTCCAGACAGAAATAACTAGTGTACAAAATGATATCGGTAAAGTACAGTCTGAGGTTAATTGGATGTTTATTGATGTAAATAAGGTCCAAGGGGACATTAATAAGATCAGGAAGAAAGTGGAAGAGTATAAAACACCATGTTCAGAAGGCATAGGTGCTTTGAGATCGCAATTTGTTGACGATTCTCTAAAGACCATTGTTTCTTTAGCCGAGTTGAAGACAAATGTTGATACTCTGCGTAGTCAGGTGATAGACCACAATAAAATTTTGAAGGAGGACATTGAATTAGATATAGCTGAAATGTTGAAGGCTAATGTTGTCATTTGGAAAGACGAATGGGATAAGCCGAGTGCAGAACATATTAAGCTAATTCAGGGTAAAGTTGAAAGAAAGCTTGCCAATACGCAATTACAGATCAACCGTGATGTAATGTCTGTTAGGTCAGATCTAGGGAAACGTATTGATCAACTATTACAGAGACAGGTTGACGACAAAAATCAATCGGTCGAGGAAAATCAAGCGTTAAAAGTGACGTTAGAAAGTCGTAGTAAACGGTTAGATGAAAGGATAGACACAGTAGTCACCGTCGTAAATGAAATTAAGGAAGGAAAATCCACTAATATTGAGGAATACATTAGTGGGAAATTGAAAAATCTGAGCTTAGGAGACGTGGCAGATCTTGAAGTCTATAAGGAGGATATGAAGAAAGAAATAGAGAAGCAAGTGAAAGAGTTGATTGCGGAGATAGAAGAGAGGGAGAAGATAGAAACGGAGGACTATGGAGATTATCGTAGGAAACTCAGTATGGAAACAGGAGATAGAGAAGTGAGACCATAAGAAAGGATGTTAAGACACCAGGAGGGACTCGAAGATTGGAGTAGAGAACCCGAAAGAGAAAGGAAGGAATATCGTCGCAGTTTCCAAGATTCTCAACAGAGAAATGTGACGGTAATCCGTAATTTTGAGGACAAACCGCGTAAATTTACCATCCTCGATTCTTACACCCCAATTGAGTATATCAGGAATATCCGTGACTTTTGCGGAGGCTCACATTCCGAGAGAACGAGAGATGAAGATAGTGGAACGCTATAAGGGAGAAGGCCTCCTTGAATGGTTTTGCGCCTTCAGGTACATATTTGTGAACTTTGAGGAGTTTGCTGAAGCCTTCATGAAACGTTATTGGTCCATAGAAGCGCGGAACAGTTTACGCGCAGAAGTATACTCGAGGAAGTATTCGGGTACATTACCGACGCGTTACGCCGATTTCTTCACAACGCAACTTGCCCGGCTACGTTTTTTGCAACCCCCTCTATCTACGGCACAATTGATAGATGCCATTGCCAGAATGTTGTCAGTTGAAGTGAGAAGACTGATAATTTCGTCAGGAATCAGCGATTTGGCCGGCATGGACGAACTTCTTCGGAAATTGGATTATACTAGTCCAACGCCCAATGTCGTAGCTAGAAACCAACGTCAGGACTACAAAGATATTAATACTGTGTATATTGATCAGACACAGCAAACAGAAAGCCCTAAAGAACAGGAGAAAGGAAATGTAGGTCCAGAAAGAGATACCTATTTTAGAGATAGGCGACCTGAACCAAGGTATAGGAGATTCCGTGGTGGCCGTCCCTATCAACAACAGCAAGGACGTGGAAACTACCAGGAGAATCGAAGAAGCGGTTTCTTCCACAACAATAATAATTATCGCAATAACAATAATTATAATGGTCGAAACAACCGCAATTACCAGAATCAGAACCGCGATAGACCACAAAAAATGAGGTGATGACCAAAGAGAACTACGATGAACGCCATCAAGAAGGAAAGCGATACTTGAAGGAATTAAGAGAAAAGGAAGGCGGAAACGGAAGTAATTCAAACTAGAGCGTGGATCCTAAACCCGGTATTAGCCAGCAAGGAATCCGAGAGAATGACGCTCAGGGACAAAAAGAAACTCCATTTTCAAATTACAACCAGAGGAAGAGAGAAATACCACCACATTACACCAGATTTTGATAAATGAAGTATACGAGTTGACGGATGAGGACCTATTGTTAGAAGACGAGATCACAAGAAAGGAAAGGCCATATGAATTACCAATTATATGTATAAATATCGATGATCAGACAAGTAAGTCTTTGATGGACACGGGAGCTATTATGTCTATAATATCTCATGAGTGTTACCAGAGATTATTGGGTAGTGACAAGATGACGGCTTTGCCCGCATCTGCTGTGAAAGTGCGTGGCATCTTTCAAGATAAAGCTGTGAAGTGTAAGATTCAAGTTTTGCTGAACTTTGAAATAAATGCACGTGCTTATGAACATATTTTCATCGTGGTGGACGAGATAAACTTTGACATCGTGCTTGGGGTCGATTTTATCACGAAGGTGGGAGCCATTATTGATATGAAGAATAGGATTTTTAAATTTAGCGAGGGGATTATTAAGACAGAAGAGTTAGAAAAACAGGAACTGAATAACAGTCCAGATACGGATTATAGGGAAGATATTCTAACTAATGTTATTGAGGAGGCAGAGAATGCTAGAGAATAGCTTATCCTCAAAGCTGAAGGGTTTGGTGAAATTCAAGAGGAATTTGAAGAATTAAGTATGGAATTTAAGGATGTTTTTGACGACAACCCTGGGTTAATCAAGGATTACAAGTACAAGATTAGATTGACCGATGAAACCCCTTATCAGAAGCGGATATACCCCATTCCAGAGAAATATTACGAAGAAGTAAGAGGGTAAATCAAAAAGATGGAAGCAGATGGCATTATTAGGAAACAGGCGTCTTCATATATCAACCCCATCACTGTAGTGAAGAAGAATAATGGACAGCTACGCCTATGTCTCAATGCACGTTCGATCAAATTTAAAATTCTTCCTGAGGCAGACAGGCCCTCGAAAATTCGTGATCTCTTAAGGAAATTCAAAGAAAGGCCTGCTTTTCCGTTTTGGACTTAACAGCGTCGTTTTACCAAATTGAGTTGGAGGAGGAGAGTAAACTGTACACCGGTTTTCTCTTCGACCAAACTTCATGGGTATTTCAAAGGCTACCTTTTGGTATAGTAAATAGCGGTCCAGCGCTAATCAGAGCCCTTGATGGTAAGCTCAATGATGAGGTCAAGAAGAACGTGATATGCTACATCGATGATCTGATCATATCATCTCCTGATGTTAAGGAACACATGGTGCATTTACGTAAACTTTTCGAGAAATTGAGGGATGCGAATATCCAAGTGAACTTTGGTAAAGCCGCTTCATGCACGAACGGATTAATTTCATAGGTCACACCATCGATCGGGAAGGTTACCACCCAAACCTTGAGAAAGTAAAGGCTATAACTAGATTCCCTAAGCCCACCAAGGTCAAGCAAGTACGCGAGTTTGTGGGAGCTTGCCAGTTTATTAGCAGTCACTGTCCGAAATACTCTGAGATCATGGCACCTCTTTATGAATTACTGAAGAAGAACAATCGTTGGAAGTGGACGAGTGCCGCTGACGAGGCCTTTGAAAACGCGAAGGAGATGTTGAGGCAGAATGTCAAGTAGGAATACCCGGATTTTGAACGTATATTTTATATCGAATCCGATGCCTCCCGAGTAGGTATAAGTGCTGTTCTGTACCAGAAGGACGAGGATGGAAGAAGGCACTATATCGCTTTCACTGGTAGAAAGTTGAAACGACATGAGGAGAACTATTTTACAACAGAACTGGAGGCGTTAGCCTTTGTTACAGCTCTGCAGGCTTGGAAGAAGATACTGATTGGTCATCAGATCATTATCGTGACCGACCACAAGGCATTGCAGTTTATGCTTCAAACTGAAATATCGAGTGACAGGTTAACACGATGGGCCCTTTTCACTCAGCAGTTTAACGCTACTATTGTCCACCAGCCAGGGAAAGATAACTTACTGGCTGATGCATTATCGAGAAACCCTATTAAAATGTGCAGAATAACCATGTACAATTGGAGCAAGAAGATCAAGAAACCGTTAGGAGATTAGCCGGAATCGGTGTCTCACAGAAGAGATACGCTCCAATCAGCAAAATGCACAGGTTCCTAAAAGGTTTCATGGACATAGCTGATGAGGATTATATCGCAACCCAGAGACGATCGCGCCACTTTGTTTTGAGCGGAGATCTAGTATGCAAGTATATTGACGCCGAGCATAAAAAGCCACGCATAGTTGTGCCCCCTATTTTGGTTTCGAAGTTGGTATGGCTAGCACACCACTCGATAGGACACGGTGGGTTAGACAAGACTCTCAGCACTCTGAAAGAGAGGTTCACTTGGGCCAACATGAGATCCACCATTAGGAAGATAATAAGATCTTGCGATAAATGTCAAAGAGGGAAATTCACCTCCGAATTGTTAAAAGGCAAACCAAGGCCTATTATACCATCTAGACCACATGAGCTTATGGCAGCGGACATTTTTGGCCCCTGTCCGAAAGGTTACCAGGGAACCAATTCTTGTTAGTGACAGTGGATGTCTTCTCCAAATTTGTGACGATGGACCCCATGCAGAAAGCAAATACAAGAAATGTAGTGAGCAGATTGGAGAATTCTGTTTTTCGGAAAGCTGGAAGACCAGAATATTTGTTATCTGATCACGGAGTCCAGTTCACCTCAGCGGAATTTGAAGCAGACATGGAGAGATTAGGAATACGACACATATTTTCCAGCGTGCGTTATCCTGAATCAAATTCTAGTGAGAGATATATGGCTGAATTTAGTAAATTCTGTCGAATTTTCTGCCCTCATGATCACCCCAGTTGGGTTAAGTATGTGCCTATCATTGAAGAATGTTTGAACTCCACACTTCAAGAGAGCACGGCAGAAGTTCCAATGGTCTTACATTTAGGAAGGAAACCAGAAAGACCTTGGGACAACGCATTTAACTTTATTTCTCAAGACCCAGATGTAGGAAGACAAGAGAGAATAGACAGAGCGAAGGAAAAGCTTCAGAAGGCGGCCGATAAACGCATGAAAAGAGTAGAAGGGAAAAGATTTAGTAAGCCCTTAGAAGTAGGAGACATGGTGTTATTGCGCCGACCTGTCAAAGCGGACGTAACCAAGGAAATACCCGAAGTTCGGGGATATATTTATTGGACCGTTCCGAATTGAGACTGTCTATGGGAATAATTGTTATGAGCTGTATGATGAAGAGAACAATGTCATTTTGAGAAAATACAATGCGAAGAACTTGAAGAAATATTTTAAGAAAGTAGGCTGAAAATTATAATTCATTTTCTAGTTCAGTGACTTGTCTAAGGTCCTGATTCGAAGTGGTTAAAAACAATTTTGCAACTGTTTTTAAAGTGAGAAGGGAGGGGAATGCCCCCGTAAAATGAATTATAAGGGATGAAAATGAGAATAATACATTTTTTTCGAATCCCATGATAACATTTAACCAAGGAATATGATGGCTGGAACTTGGCAGAAACCAGTCGTGAGGCGACGTCGAGCAAGGAGGGAAATTCCGTCACGTGATTGTATTGCGCAATGGAAGTTTCTAGAAGCTTGGAATCGACCTAGCAACAGCGAATATTCCCAGGATTTGTTTAAATATTGTTATAAATTATCCCATTGGATATGAGCTTACAGCCAATAGGAAGAAGTTTTAGAGAAGACGGGAGTTCCAGCAACTACATTTTTATGGATATTTAATTCATTTAAGCCCTTAGAGAGTGAATTTATATCTTGGAAAAGAGAAGAATATGATAATAAAATATTGGAAATATTTTATAAGTCAATAGCAGGTCGCTATTGGAAGGAATACGCAATTTGCTAGAGCCCGCGCGAATTCGAGAGGGAACCCAAAAAGGCGGCTAAGATAGGTAGACTTGGAGGGGAGACGCCATGCACCGGGGATCTCGTGTATCTGAACGTCGAAGAGGTCAGACGTGAGCGATTGGAAGAGAAAGGAGTTCCGAGTGTTTCACCGGGCTAGTAGAAGGTGACTCGTGGAGACAAGGCTTAGGCAAGGGCGGAATTAGGAGACGACCGCGCCTTGAATCTAGGTGAAGTTGCGAGGATCGTATAAACCGCAATCACTTCGGTCTGATCGGCTTCAGAGACGTAATTTCAACTACATATTGTAGCTGACGAACAGATATTGTATATTACGAACTTTCAGAAGTTTGAGAGAAGTATTTCAGCAATTATAAGCTGTTTTGTGAAGCGCGAGAAAAGTGTTTCTTTCCAGCGGGATACGACACTTTTGACCGAGCGACGGCAGCTCAGGCAACAGCCACAAGTGAGTACGTGTGCATATTAATATTGCTTGTGTGGAACTGTATTACAACACTTAGGATGGAGATGTATTACATAGTGAAGAATAATATTCAGTCTACTATTATGAAGATTATTATGGAATAAATTATTACGTGCGCCGGGAGTATAAGCAGATAGAAGCAATATAGTCAATGATGGAGCTTCGTTAGAGGAGACTGTCCGTGAATGTCTACTTAGTGAGCGATCATGAGACTTGATGCACAACTCTATTCTAGTGCATTCTTGTCAAACATGAGCTCAACAATAACATCAGAGACTACAGAACGATATTCAGATTCCATCTACATGAATGTTCGTTATACGAGTGAGGTCCAAGACTTTCTCTTCAAATGCCTTTTGAAGAGGAAAGCAGAACTTTTGACGCTACTAACTGTAATGATGAGACTGTGCTGTGACGGAGATAGAAGAAACATCAAGATTATCAAGAGGTCCAGGGTTATTCCGGTCACAAGGAAGATGATGATTGGAGGCCCGCAGTTCGATTCCGGTCGGAGCTTGCTGTTTCCAATGGGGGAATTCGTTCCTTTCCTGCGGTCACGAGTTCGTGGAGACGAGCTAGGAACCAGCCCAGATCTTTGGAAGATGTAACATCCGAGTATTTTGTTATACCCTATCTTGATCTTCTAGACTTCGAGACCAGGTAGCAGTGTTCACTAACCTTGTAGTTAGAGCTTGTAGTGACATTTTCTGAGCAAATCCTTTACCATTTATCGTCACAGTTTTTATGTACTCCATGTATAGCATTTTTATTCTTCGAAATGTATTATAGTGATCGTCTTGCGACGCTATTAACTTCGTTTGTTAGGAATCCAGTTTCTGAACTGAGATTATTTACTTGTTCGAGGAACAAGATTTGTCATTTCCTTTAAGGAACAGTAATTGATTTTCGACGTTTTTGTATTCATTCTGAATGCAGGTGATAGACATTTTCGTCTATGTTACCCATTAAATTAATTTTTATTAGTTTAATTTGGGCATTTTATTCGTCGAGAAGAAACGTCAAGAAAGAAGATCTTGGTAGTGATATATTGTTAAATTTCATGTCACATTGTGGAAAAGAAACATTTAACGTGGACACGGTTATTATCGTCAGAACTCATAGACATTCTTTCTGAATGAAGAGAATACGAATATGACTAACTGCATGTTTTTATTGAAGAAAGCTATGATCTTTCAGTCATTTAATTTATTTGGAGCTAGAATCTTCTTTGAAGATTAATTATCATCCGACGTTAGGGTAGTTATCATTTGATATCCTCGTCGTGATAGATTCTTGTTGGACACAAACACATAGATATGATGTTGTGATTAAATATTTACGAGGAGTAATATCATTTCACGTTGTAGACATAATATTCCTTCCTCGATTAAAGTCGAACCCAGATGTGTGAAGATGAGATGTAGTATTTTTATTAAATGTATGCACGACAGTTTATACTTATCAGAGTATCGTTTCAAGAGTATTAAGTGAGGAGGTCAGTATCGTAAATTCCAGAGGTCGTTAAGATGTATAAATTAATAATTTAACAACTGTTGTTATTGTTCATGAGACCAGCGATTGTGGTGACAACGCTGAAAAATTATGCCTTTTGTAAGGAATGCCAAGGTTGAAAGAAGTAGAGTTGATAACCCTTTGATAGTGGTTTTTTATGTATTTCCGTATGTAGTTGGCATACGAGGTTATTGCGAAGGTGTGTTCCGCATTTTAAAGTACAGTCATTGCGTGGGCATGACTAGGTTTGGGCAAGGCATTAAAGTGTGAGTAGAGAGTACTCCTTATTTTTTTATACACGACCTGGGATTTAGAGAGGACAGGAAGGGTCACGGTTGAAATTGGGATGGGAAATTGATGATGACAGCTGTTATGCTATATTTTTATCGAGATTATTAAGCCCAAACATGTAACAGTATATGTTTCACCTTAAGTGGTCGAATGTATTTAAAACTATTTTGACACCAGATCAGATAGGAGAGAATGGTAGTGGTAATTTCTGGTGATGTAGAAGATTATGAGGATCACAGTTCACTGTATTTGACATAACTGCTAGATCGGAGCGCAGGCTCGTGTGTATTTAGACGCTATTACATTGAAAGGACTATAGCTGGTGCTATAAGCGTCATGATAAATTCAGTTAGTGTTAACCTTTATTATTTGCCAATCGAGTGTATAACATGTTAGGAACAGGGAGTTTATAGTTTGTTTAACTTAGAGGTTAGAGTATGAATGAGTATGTGACTGTATGTGGTTTGTTTCTTGTTCAGTGCGAATGAAATGAACTCCATTGGGACGTCACAATGCGAGAGTATGAATGAGAGTGTGTGTAGAAGTTTTATGCCAGTAGCATGTAGGATTTGCGTACAGTTCACGTATTTGTCTGACGTGAATCTGCATCATTTTAACAGAGATTTTATTGTTATGGAGAACGTATTTGTGGACCCGGGCAGGAATAGCGAGGACCTCTTTAAAACTCGTTTCTAGCCAAGGCCATAGCTCGGCCAGGCCGCACAAATGGGGAGAGATGTTGCGAACCGCACGGCTCGCGCTCTATCTTTTTTAAACCAGCCAGACTGGGAATGCAACGGTGAATGTTATGTCATCGGACACGTGGCAAGGGTCGCGTGCGCCGAGCGCCCATATGTGCTTGGGAGCGTGCCAGAAGAATGTAAATACACAGAGATGTGTAACCATTGTACAGCTTGATGCATGGACACAAGCTACACCAAATTTTGTCATTATGTTCATAGAACGCTGTTCTGTCATTGGCGTGAGTGTAGAGATGAGCGAATGGGAGTGTGTATTTTATTTTGTTGTGTGAATGTTTAGCCCTAGTTTACATTTTGTTATTAAATCGTTTAGTTTTATTAGAAGCCGTGTCGTCATGAGTAGGATATATAGGCCGAAGCTGGCACAGGGGCTAATGTGCAAGATGGCCGCCGCGTGCAACCAGCCCTATATCATTCTTATGGAGAGGTCATTCAGTGCTGGCACAGGGGCTAATGGGCAATATGGCTGCCACGCTGTCACAGGGGGTGGTCGACTGTGTAGTTACTGAATTGAATATTTATTATTATTATTATTAATATTAATAATAATAATAATAATAATTGTATTAGGTAATTATTGATTGATAGCTTGCCACAGTGGGTGAGTGGTTATCGTGTCGGACTAGCAACCCCAAGCTTGCATGTTCGCTCTTGGTCGTGGTAAGTGATTTTTGAAAGGCGGCAAAAATTAAGACACGCATGTCATACGATGTTGGCATGTAAAATAACCCAGGGAGAGGTCGGCTATGTAGTTGCTAAATGGAATATTTATTATTATTATTTATTATTATTATTACTATTATTATTATTAGGTAATTATTGATTGATCATATACAATCAAGACCAGCCTTATATTGCCCCACTTTATGGTGTAGTGGCTAGCATTTTTAGCTGTTACAGTGGAGGCTCGGGTTCGAGTCCTGGCTCTGTCATGAAATTTAATTCTAGGCTGAGGGTTGGAATGGGGTACACTCAACCTTGTGAGGCAAAACTGACAGGAGCTGGCTTTTGATTCATACCGCAGCCATTCTGCTTAACCCAACTTCACCTAACCTAACCTGACCTAACCTTACCTAACGTAACCTAACCTAACCTAACCTAACTTCAAAATCAGAATGTACAATACATCTATTGTTTATATACCCTCACAAATTAGATATAGAGAATGTCCACCACGATTTAGATCCTCGAGCACACTTTCTGACATATCATTAAAACGTGTAGAAAGGAATGTCTGAAAATTTTCATTAACACATAATACAAGTTCACCATACATTGTGTGCACTTTTTGAATGTTAATGATACGGAAAAGAGTATGCATTGGTAATTCAGTGTGCTTTTTTTCTCTCTAATCAACAGTTCTACCCCCCATAGCATTGTGAATATTTATTGTAGTAGCCTATAAAGAAACAAAAAAATCATATCTATTACAGTTTAGCTATAAGTGACCAGAACCACTATAACATTTTATTATAATAAGGAGATTTCCATAATGTTAAGAAAAAAAAAGCTTACCATAATAATGGATTGTGTGTAAGTAAACGTCTTTTGCTGCTTGATGCCACTACTAAACTGATGCTCATACAAGAGACAAGTGTGTTCAAGTTTCGCTGAAGTAATCGTATGTTCCCATGCACTTCCTGTGTGTTGCACGCGCCGTAGTGGCTAAATTTGAAACTAGATGAGATGATTTGCTGATGTAATCGTATGTTCCCCGCACGCACACGCAGGCCCCTGTGGACGGGTCCTTGTGGACGAGTCCCTGTGGGCGGGTCCCTGTGGACAGGTCCTTGTTGACGGGTCCTTGTTGACGAGCCCCTGTGGAAGGGTCCTTGTTGACGGGTCCTTTTGTCTAATCCCTTTAGACGGGTTCCTTTTGACTGGCTCATGACCCCTAATGCTATAATGAAATTAAACGTTGTTCCACATGATACGCAAGCAAAGAGCCGATCGCTACTATGAATTAACATGTTTGTTTTTGTTTTGTTTATACGCATGTGCACTTGTTTTTTTGTAAGAGGGCGGGCTTTTTGAATACAGATTTATAGATGAGTTATTTTTTTAAATTACCAAAAGATCCAAAACTAATAGGTAATTAGCTTTTTAACATCTCATGGACCAATAAGGCTATGGGACTTGTATTAGAGGTCGTTGGACTTGAGGTGACATTTTGATTTTGAATGTATTATTTTTGTTGTTGTTAAACGGGCCTAACTACACTTTTGTTAATGTCTGGCTAACTAATAATCAGAGAGGGTCAAGTGAGGTGTCATGGGATTCAGGATGGTGAAACCTCTTCCATGATCAACGAATTTACCCAAAAGATTCAAAACAGCAAGGTCATTGACCTAAGATTTTATAAACTAATAATTGAATATTAACATGTGAGGTGTCATAGGACTTAGAATGGTCAACCCTTTCCCATGGCCAATGCATTTACCAAAAATACCCAATACATCAAGGTCATTGACCTGAGATTTTATAAACTAATAATCGGGTACGAACATGTGAGATGTTTACCATGTGTGATGAAACATAGCTAGGTAGAGAAAGAATTAATGTAGGCTACATGTATGGTGACTGACAAGCCTTTACCATTGAAACTTGTTTTCAGATCAAACTGCAGTATAGAGAGAGTATAGGTTGCAGGTATGGGTTAATAAATGAGAAACGGTGTACGCAAACTCTGATTTATCAAGAATTAAGAGTAGACTATATTTATTTGATTGGTTAAAGAGGATAGCTAAAACACAAAAATGCTCAGTGGTTACCGAGACAAAATGATCGCTACACACAACAAGCTTTAAATACTTGCGGCTAATAATCATTACACACACACACCCGCTTGTTCTAAACTAAACTGCGTTGCTGTCAGTGCTCAGACAGAAGGCTGATGACGAAATGCATTGCTAACAGAAATATAATCATTTCCGGTTGTCTAATGTTACCAGCTATCCATTTATTTATTTTTGTGTTGCAGTGGTAAGCACTTTTAGCTCTTGTATTGGTAGTCTTAACTCGATTTCCAGGTCTGAGGCCTAGAACGAGTCGAACTAAGAAACAAGGGCATGGTGGTGCAGTGGTTAAGCTGTTAGCCTTTCACCAGAGGGTTAGATTTCAGGTTAATATGCATGTCGTAAACATATTAAACAAACCAAAGCAGAGATAACGTTTAAAACTGATTACATTTGTGACTTTTCAAATTATTACTTGGATTACAAATACAAAGGTGAACTGGGTTTGATATACAGTTAATGCTGTCTATCACACACTCGACTGTAAGAAAGCCAAAAGAGCAAAAGGCTTAGGTAGAGCAGTGGTAAAATTGCTATATGTAGAGAACTACCTGGCAAAGCTATATCGCATAAACAGTGCAGGATACAATCCAGCAATCAAATTTGTATCTTGTGGAACAGAGAAATGCACTTACGTGAGAAAATGCAAGTTCATGTGTAATATGACCTAACACACAAGTGTTCACCTGTGCACGTGCACAATAAGAGCTAACAAGTCACATTATGTTTAGTTCGTACGTAACGTTAGGTTAGGGCTAATGCACACACCCTAGTACACGAGGCACATGCCATTTGAGAGCAGGTCAAGGGATCTAACTTGGTGGATGGATGTGTTCTAACGAGTCATTTGTAGTTGAAAGAGAATAATACTAGTTCTTAAGATGTTAAAACCGAGGAGATGGTATGTACAGTAAGACGTCTTGTTATTTCCTGTGTAATATTACAGACATGGCAGAGAGCACACAGTTCTGTTGCTATGACTACGCTGCAGTAATTTAAAACCATACGTGTTCATTAAGACAATGGGTGATGATTATACAAAGTAAGCAGTCATTGGATATTACACAGGTGATCCTTCCGGTGTCATGTTGCTGACATGGCAGAGAGCGCACAGTTCTATTGAGACGACTAACGCTGCAGTAATTTGAAACCCAAGGTGTTGATCAAGACAATGGGTGATGATCATGCAAAGTCAGCAGTAATTGGATACCCTACATCAACATTGACTAAATCATAAACGTGTTGTCATAACCAGCAGAAACCTCATTTAAATATTTTAGATTTTACATTTTAAATTTAAGATTTTTTTGATTTTCAGATTTTACTTTTTTACATTTTTCTAAAAGAGTAAACAACAAGGTCACATACCTAACCTCATTAAACCTAACTTTACCAAACCTAACTTAAGCTAATCCAAAGGCTAATGCACATACCCAAAGCATATAAGGTACATGCAACTATCCTTATGCTAGTCTTACAGGTTACTGTATAACATGATCACTACCCGAACGGATTTTTTTTCATTTTGTTGTTTACACATATGTCAATTTTCCAATTTCCCATTTTCAGTTTTTTTAATGTCAGTTTTTAGTTTTTTCAATTTCATGATATGGAAAACATGGATTTTGCATTTTGTTGTTTACACATTTATTAATTTCACAATTTCCCATTTTCAGTTCTTAAGATGTCAGTTTAAAGTTTTTCAATTTCATGATATTGAAACATGGATTTTCCAATTTGTTGTTTTCACATTTGTCAAGTTACCAAATTCACATTTACAGTTTTTTTAAATTTCAGTTTAATGTTTTTGTTCTATTTGTTAATATGGAAACATGGATTTTTTTACAATTTGTGTTTTTTACATGTCATGCAACTGTCCTTATGCTAGTCTTATAGGTTACTGTACAACATGATCACTACCCCACTGGATTTTTTTTTCATTTTGTTGTTTACACATATGTCAATTTTCCAATTCCCCATTTTCATTTTTTTTAGCCTATTTTCAATTTTGAAAAAATAGGCTTATGAGATCACCTTTTGTCCGTGTGTGTGTGTGCGTGTGTGTGTGTGATTCGTTTGTGTGTCCCCCCCTAATAAAATCGAAACGGCTGGAGCGATTTCAATGAAACTCGGAATGTTCATAGCACTATTCCCGGCGACCTCGACCGTGCCCTTCAAATTTTGTTACGTCTCTCCAATCCAACATGGCGGCTGTGCGAAATATTTCACTAGCATTCAATATCTCCTAAACTATTACCGATATTGCCCTGAAATTGTGTACGGTGATAAAGGTCACTACTAGAAGTTCACCTATGAGACTTTCAGAAACCTGGTGACTACAAAACCAACATGGCGGCCAAGCGAAGTTGAGACATTTAAATAGCTTTTTCTCGCGATTTAACTATCTAAATGTAAAGAAACTTGGAACAGCAAAGGTTTATACACATTGTAATGCACTGGAGTCTAATTTAGTTCAATTGTTTACATAACCTCAAAATGGCGGCTGTGCGAAATATTTCACTGACATTCTATATCTCCGAAACTATTACAGATATCAGCCTGCAATTTTGTACGGTGATAAAGGGTACTGATACAGGTATACCTACGTATATTTCATAAACCTGTAAAGTACGAAACGAACATGGCGACCAAGCGAATTTAAAATATTTTAATAGACTTTTCTCGTGATTTAACTCTCTGAGCGCAGTGAAATGTGGTACAGTAATTGATTTTGCAGATTGTAATGCACTGCCATCTAATTTAATTCAATTGCTTACATAACCTCAAGATGGCGGCTGTGCGTAATTTTAAAATTAAGTTCTAATTTCTTGTGTCGTAATCATGCGATCGAAGTGAAAGTTTGAATAATGAACCTAGGCAATAATTGTCCTTGAATGGTACTTAACTCTATGGCCTATACACATAACACTCCTAAATGGTGAGCTCCCGAAATATTTAGACGGTTCTCAATATCTATGAATCTTTTACAGCAACCAAACTGATTTTTTTTATGTTCATAGAGACTATGAACATATGTTCACCTATAGGACTTTCAGGAACCTGGTGAGCACAAATCCAACATGGCGGCGACGCAAAGTATAAATATTTAAATGGACGTTTCTCGCGAATTAACTATCCGAGTGCCGTGAAACGTTGCACGTTAAATGCTTATACAAATGTTGATCCACTGGCATCTAATTTATTTCAATGGTTTGCATTATCACAAGATGGCTGCTGTGCGTAATTTTAAAATCTCGTTTTTACTTCTTGTTGTCTAATCATGGGATTGAAGTTTGAATACCACACGTACACAATAATCTTAATGTAATAGTACAAAAATAAAAATCCAACCTGGCGGACATCTGAAATATTTAGACGGTTCTCAATATCTACGAATCTGTTACAGCAATTAAACTGAAATTTTGTATGTTGATTGTGGCAGTTAACATAAGTAGGATATATGAAAATAGGCTGTATAGTTCTTCACGGAACTACTTGTTTAATCTATTTTAAGTCATTCAATAGCTTGCCACAGTGGGTAAGTGGTTATCGTGTCGGACAACTAAACCCCGTGCTTGCAGGTTCGCTCCTGGCCGTGATAAGTGTTTTTTTTTGAAAGGCAACAAATATCTCGACACCATGTCATACGTTGTTGGCATGTTAAAGAACCCGTTTGTATTCAGTAGGCTGTGTTCATGGTGGTAAAATTAATCTCGGGATTTTCCGCCAACACAAAAGTTCCTCCTTTTTCTGCTAGAAAGCACTAGAGTGTCAAGGAGCTTAGATAATAACCTCCTTGACTTTCATAGCGCTCAAGGAACGACAAAATTTGACATGCAAGCTGCTTTTTGGGCGTCAAATAACAAAACTTGCACCCAGCACCCGAGGCAAAACATTATTATTATTATTAATTCAGTCAATCATTCATTCTATATTTTTAGCCTATTTTCAATTTTGAAAAAATAGGCTTATGAGATCACCTTTTGTCCGTGTGTGTGTGCGCGTGTGTGTGCGTGTGTGTGTGTGTGTGTGTGTGTCCCTAATAAAATCTAAACGGCTGGAGCGATTTCAATGAAACTCGGTAAGTTCATAGCACTATTCCCGGCGACCTCGACCGTGCCCTTCAAATTTTGTTACGTCTCACCAATCCAACATGGCGGCTGTGCGAAGTTATTCACTAGCATTCAATATCTCCGAAGCTATTACCGATATCGCCCAGAAATTGTGTACGGTGATAAAGGGCACTACTAGAAGTTCGCGTATGAGACTTTCAAAAACCTGGTGACTACAAAACCAACATGGCGGTCAAGCGAAGTTGAGACTTTTAATAGACTTTTCTCGCGATTTAACTATCCAAACCTAATGAAACTTGGTACAGCAAATGTTTATACACATTGTAATGCACTGGAGTCTAATTTAGTTCAATTGTTTACATAACCTCAAAATGGCGGCTGTGCGAAATATTTCACTGACATTCTATATCTCCGAAACTATTACAGATATCACCCTGCAATTTTGTACGGTGATAAAGGGTACTGATACAAGTTTACCTATGTATATTTCATAAACCTGTAAAGTACAAAACGAACATGGCGACCAAGCGAATTTGAAATGTTTTAATAGACTTTTCTCGTGATTTAACTCTCTGAGCGCAGTGATATGAGGTACGGTAAATGATTTTTCAGATTGTAATGCACTGCCATCTAATTTAATTCAATTGTTTACATAACCTCAAGATGGCGGCTGTGCGAAGTTTTAAAATTAAGAATTTATTTCTTGTGTCGTAATCATGCGATCGAAGTGAAAGTTTGAATAATGAACCTAGGCAATAATTATCCTTGAATGGTACATAACTCTATGGTCTATACATATAACAATCCTAAATGGCGAGGTTCCGAAATATTTAGACAGTTCTCAACATCTATGAATCTTTTACAGCAACCAAACTGAATTTTTTTATGTTCACCTAAAGGACTCTCAGTAACCTGGTGAGCACAAATCCAACATGGTGGCGACGCGAAGTATAAATATTTAAATGGACGTTTCTGGCGAATTAACTATCCGAGTGCCGTGAAACGTTGCACGTTAAATGCTTGTACAAATGTTGATCCACTGGCATCTAATTTATTTCAATTGTTTGCATAATCACAAGATGGCTGCTTTGCGTAATTTTAAAATCTCGTTTTTACTTCTTGTGTTCTAATCATGCGATTGAAGTTTGAATACCACACGTACACAATAATCTTAATGTAATAGTACAAAAATAAAAATCCAACCAGGCGACCATCTGAAATATTTAGACGGTTCTCAATATCTACGAATCTGTTACAGCAATTAAACTGAAATTTTGTATGTTGATAGAGGCAATTAACATTAGGAGGATATATGAAAATAGGCTGTATAGTTCTTCACGGAACTACTTGTTTTAAATATTAGATTTAAGTTTTTCAATTTCATAATATGGAAACATGGATTTTGCATTTTGTTGTTTACACATTTATCAATTTCACAATTTTCCATTTACAGTTCTTAAAATGTCAGTTTAAAGTTTTTCACTACCCCACTGGATATTTTATTTTTTTTCATTTTGTTGTTTACACATATGCCAATTTTCCAATTCCCCATTTTCATTTTTTAAAATATTAGATTTAAGTTTTTCAATTTCATAATATGGAAACATGGATTTTCCAATTTGTTGTTTTCACATTTATCAATTTACTAAATTCCCATTTTCAGTTTTTAAAATTTCAGTTTAATGTTGTTGTTTTTTCTATTTGTTCATATGGAAACATGGATTTTTCCAATTTGTGTTTTACATGTTCATGTTGCATTAGGAGTGGGGAGAGATGGGTAGTAATTAAAAATGGGCAAGCTGTGTCCTTTGTTGACAGGTCATTGTTGACGAGTCCTTTTCATACAACAGAAAAGTGAGTTCATGTTTCACATGCACTACCTAAAATGTAATACCATGCAAGTGTTTAACATTTTACAACTTACCTGTTAGTATGATTTGCACACTACAAAGGTTATATATATCTGTTCTGGTAATAGAATTATTTAGCGTTGGCTTTTATATTTAATATGTACAGTTTAAAGTGATAGAAATGTGGTAGAAATGTGGTTGCAAAGTGGTAGACAAGTGGTAGACAATTGGTAACAAAGTGGTAGAAAGTGGTAGCAAAGTGGTAGAAAAGTGGTAGAAAAGTGGAAGAAAAGTCGTAGCAAAGTGGTAGAAAAGTGGTAGCAAACTAGAAAAGTGGTAGAAAAGTGGTAGCAAAGTGGTAGAAAAGTGGTAGAAAAGTGGTAGCAAAGTGGTAGCAAAGTGGTAGAAAAGTGGTAGCAAACTAGAAAATTGGTAGCAAAGTGGTCGCAAAGTGGTAGAAAATATTACATGTATTGCTAAGAAATAGTTTAAGCGGTTACATGGATTCATTACACAATAATTTTAGCATGACAAAGCTCATTTTCTATATCCAATAGTTCTTCCTCATATTTAGTATGACCAGTTTACACATTTATCAATTTCACAATTTCCCATTTACAGTTCTTAAAATGTCAGTTTAAAGGTTTTCAATTTCATGATATAGAAACATGGATTTTCCAATTTGTTTTTTCTTATTTATCAATTTACCAAATTCCCATTAACAGTTTTTAAAATTTCAGTTTAATGTTTTTTTTTCTATTTGTCAATATGGAAAGATGGATTTTTCCAATTTGTGTTTTACATGTTCATTTTGCATTAGGAGTGGAGAGAGGTGGGTAGTAATTAAAAATGTGCAAGCAGTGTCCATTGTTGACAGGTCATTGTTGACGAGTCCTTTTCATACAACAGACAAGTGAGTTCATGTTTCACATACATTACCTAAAATGTAATACCATGTAAGTGTTTAACATTTTACAAATTAGCTTATGTGTTAGTTTATGTGTGGGATCTTATGTTGAGCAGTTTGTGTTGGCTTATTTAACAAGTTATTTTGTCCATGCATTTAGTGGATTTTTCTCTTGGTCTTGGAATGTATATCAGTCCATTTTATCACAACATAATGCTTACTGCCATGTGTGTAAGCAACAACACACTAAACTTTCAAAAAAATCTAAAGTACTCTAAGGTACTCTCAACTCGTACTCTAACCTCTATCCCATGCCAAGTCAAGAACATTATTAAAAAAAGAAAAAGGTGAATGGGGAAAGTAGACTATATGTTTAAACTTAAAAAAATCATATAAGTCATATGTTAACTCTAACACCTACGTTTATCCCATTCTTAGTCGAATAATATTATATTTTTTTAAATTTTTCTAAAAAATATTTGGAATGTAGGCTATATTTTTGAAAACTAGTCATTCTATAAAGTCATATATAGACTCAAACCAATGGCTTTTATATCCTTAATCGTTAGAACACAATGTGGAATTTTTGACATTTTTTCCAAAAATGTTAATTTTTTAAAATGGACTATATTTTGGAAACTATGAATTTTACAAAAAAAAGTGTGTTTGACATAAATGACAGGTACTTACCCCCTCTACCCACAAACCAAGTCCCAGATCTCTGGGACAAAATCCAAAAATGTTTAATTGTGAAAGTAGGCGATATTTTGAAAACGTATCATTCTAAAAAGTCATATATAGACTCAAACAAATGTTCTTTAAGTTATTTAACGTTAAAACAAAACTTAACATTTTTTTCATTTTTCCGAAAAAAGTCCAATTTTCAAAATTGTCTATATTTTTGAAACTAAGAATTTTACAAAAATGTTTGTTTAACATAAATGAAAGGTATTTACCCCCTCTACCCCAAAAATAAATTTCAGGACCCTAGGACAAAAACTGTGCAGTAGTGTATTTGCAGGGGTTCAAGGCCCACCGCCACCGCTCCACCGCCAAGATGGCAGTCGTAGCTTAACTTAACCTAGCCTAACCTAACAAGATGGCAGCCGTAGCTTAACTTAACCTAGCCTAACCTAACAAGATGGCGGCCGTAGCCTAACCTAACCTACCCTGACCTACGAGGTGTGATCAAAACGTTCCAAAAATGTGGCTGCGACTTAACCAAACCTAACCTAACCTAACCTAACCTACAAGGTGTGGTCAAAAAGTATCAAAATGGCGGTTGTAGCTTAACTCAACCTAACCTTACCCTACAAGGTGTGATCAAAAAGTTCCAAAATGGCTGCCGTAGCTTAACTTAACCTTTGATTTATCCCTGTTGATTAACCCTTTTTGATTGATCTGTGTTGATGTATCCCTTTGGACTGGTCCCTGTTGACTAGCCCCCCCCCCCGCTTTGGACGGGTCCTTTTTGAAGGGGGTCATTTTTTTACGGGTCCCGGAGGACGGGTCCTTGTGGGCGGGTCCTTTGGACTGATCCCTATGGACTGGCCCATGCATTTTATCCAAATTATGTCAAAGGGACCCGCCCACAGGGACCCGTCAACAAGGACCCGTCCTCCGGGACCCGTAAGAAAATGACTCTCTTCAAAAAGGACCCGTCCAAAGGGGGGGGGGGGGTAGTCAACAGGGACCAGTCCTAAGGGATACATCAACAGAGATCAATCAAAAGGGGTTAATGAACAGGGATAAATCAAAGGTTAAGTTAAGCTACGGTAGCCATTTTGGAACTTTTTGATCACACCTTGTAGGGTTAGGTTAGGTTGAGTTAAGCTACAACCACCATTTTGATACTTTTTGACCACACCTTGTAGGTTAGGTTAGGTTAGGTTAGGCTAGGTTTGGTTAAGTCGCAGCCACATTTTTGGAACTTTTTGATCACACCTCGTAGGTCAGGGTAGGTTAGGGTAGGCTACGGCCACCATCTTGTTAGGTTAGGCAAGGTTAACTTAAGCTACGGCCGCCATCTTGTTAGGTTAGGCTAGGTCAAGTTAAGCTACGGCCGCCATCTTGGCGGTGGAGCGGTGGCGGTGGGCCTTGAACCTCTGCAAATACACTTCTGCACAGTTTTTGTCCTAGGTTCATGAAATTTATTTTTGGGGTATAGGGGGTAAAGACCTTTCATTTACGTTAAACAAACATTTTTGTAAAATTCTTAGTTTCAAAAATATAGACAATTTTGAAAATTGGACTGTTTTCGGAAAAATGAAAAAATGTTAAGTTTTGTTTTAACGTTAAATAACTTAAAGAACATTTGTTTGAGTCTATATATGACTTTTTAGAATGATTCGTTTTCAAAATATCGCCTACTTTCACAATTAAACATTTTTGGATTTTGTCCCAGAGATCTGGGACTTGGTTTGTGGGTAGAGGGGGTAAATACCTGTCATTTATGTCAAACACACTTTTTTGTAAAATTCCTAGTTTCCAAAATATAGTCCATTTTAAAAAATGAACAATTTAGGAAAAAATGACAAAAATTCCATATTTTGTTCTAACGATTAAGGATATAAAAGCCATTGGTTTGAGTCTATATATGACTTTATAGAATGATAAGTTTTCAAAAATATAGCCTACATTCCAAATAATTTTTAGAAAAATTTAAAAAAATATAATATTTTTCGACTAAGAATGGGATAAACGTAGGTGTTAGAGTTAACATATGACTTTATATGATTTTTTTAGTTTAAACATATAGTCTACTTTCCCCATTCACCTTTTTTTTGGAAAAAAATAATGTTCTTGACTTGGCATGGGATAGAGGTAAGAGTACGAGTTGAGAGTACCTTAGAGTACTTAAGATTTTTTTGAAAGTTTAGTGTGTTGTTGTTGCTTACAAACATGGCAGTAAGCATTATGTTGTGATAAAATGGACTGATATACATTCCAAGACCAAGAGAAAAATCAACTAAATGCATTAGTAGGGGGGTGAGGCGGGTTCTAAATAGTGTCATGGCCGCCGCGTGAGTCCAAGCCAATATCTCGCGAACCCATGGTCGGATGTTGACAAATGAGGTGTTGTTGGACTCGAGCTGACACCCTCTTTCCAATGGACCACTCATTTCAACCCCTAAATAAAACCTACCCCTACTAGGGGGTGAAATTGTAATTTTTTTAGTGAAAGTCTCATTCCAAATGCGACATGTATAAGCTGCGCTGCTAAAATGAACTTGAACGTGGTTGCCCATATAGCGCATGCGTTATACGCAATGCCGCTATGGATGAACATTTTTGTTTTCTTTTATACGCATGCGCACTTGGGATTTTTGTAAGAGGGCAAGCTCTTTGACAAAAATGATTGATAAGAAGAGGTTTTGGTGGTGAGGAGAGAACCAGATAGTCGCCTACTTTCCTACGAAGTTTGCCGATATCTCTCAAACGCAAGGTCGGATTTGGACGTGTGACGTGTCAAATCGCTTGTCTCGAAGCCCTATATATGTTATTAATAGGTTAAAGTTTTGAGAATGAGGGAAACAGGCTTTTTGGGGGTAAAAACGTGATTTTAGGCTTTTTCCGATATGTCACGAATGCATGGTCGGATTTGGTCCTATGATGTGTCAAATGGCTTGTCTCGAAACCCTCTTTATTTTTGTAATAGGTTCAAGTTTTTGAGAATGAGGGAAACAGAATTTTTTGTTGTAAAACTGTGATTTTAGACTTTCTGTTATATCTCACAAACCAATAACGCCAGAGACGTATACGAGGGGTCGTAGGACTCGGGGTGACGCCCCTCCCCCTTTCAAATATAGTATTTATGTTTAAAAAAATGCGAAAGGGTCTAACGACACTTTTGTTGAAAACATTTCAGTTTTTAAAACTTTTCTTAAATTTGTCTAAAATGTTCATGACGAGTGGTTGTAGATAGAGACGATACCACTGGACACGTGTTTCAACGAAGCTATTACTGGCCACGGTGGTGATATACCAATACAGTATTCGCTATTTCGATGAGACGGCGGGTCGAGGGTTCGTTTTCTGATTTTTCCTATGATGGAATTCCTAATTCCTAAACCCCCTGAAGGGGGTCTTTAACGTGTAAACGATCATGAGTGACATGACAAATGATAATTTCTTGATTCGATGAAGTTGGCTTTAGATAGAACAAACAGAACTTGGTTATATGTTGCTTGAAGTGAGTATAGAAAACAAACTTGCTGGGGCAGACTGACGGGATGTGGATGTTATTTGAGCTTATTGGAATGCATTGACCTAACTTGACAACAGGGCAATGAAAAAAGCACAGAGATGCTGAGGACACTTGAAGGTCAAACGATATGGCAACCATGGTGGGAGGGGCAAGCGAGGTTAGATGTCAATGTTCAATAGATGAATTTATATTTTGCGAAGCATTGTTCGGAGAGGGTCATGTGACGACTTGTTTTAAGAGTATTCATTTTTCCGATCTTTCCTATGGTGGACTCATTGATTGAAATAATCCAAAACTGCTAGGGCATGGCGTTGAGATTTTATAAACCTATAATGGGATTTTGACATTCAAGGTCCCGTCCTCCCCAGAAATTGACATGATGTCATTCTTTTTATGGCTTATGAATTTCCCCAAAAAAGACCCAAAACAACAAGATCATGGACTTTTGCTTTTCTTAATATATTGCAAACCCATAATGTTAGATGTTTACTGTGAGTGACGAAACCTAGCTAGGTAAAGAAAGAATTATTGTAGGCTACATGTATGGTGACTGACACGTCTTTGACCATTGGAACTTGTTTTCAGATCTGACTGTAGTACATAGGGAGTATAGGTTGTAGGCATGGCTTGACAAACGGTGTACACAAAATTCAATTTATCGATTCAAGAATTAAGAGTAGACTATCATTAATTAATTGGTTAAAGAGTGTAGCAAAAATTTAAAAAAAATGGTGACTTCATTAAACTAAACTGAACCAAGTCGAATCAAACCCAACTGAACCAAACCAAGCCTAAAGCAAACCAAACCTAATCAAGAACAAGCCAAGGGCTTAAGTGTAAATTTTGTGGGGGAATGCCGTCATTGGCAATGTCCAAAGAAGGGGATAACGCTCTACCTCTAGAGGGTAAGGTAATGCCAGCGCATGGTGCTAATGCATATTCCCAAGTACATGAACCACACACACACAACTATCCTATGCTGTTTTTATGAGTTAACTGTTAAAACTTACTCAGTGGTTACTGAGCAAGATGGTCGCTACACACAACAAGCTTTAAATACTTGAGGCTAATAATCTACACACACACACACACACACACACACACTCGCTTGTTCTAAACTAAACTGTCTTGCTGGCAGTGCTCACACAGTAGGCAAATGACAGAAATGCTTGGCTAACAGAAATACAATCATTTTCGGTTGTGTAATGTTACCAGCTAACCATTACGTGCTATAGTGGTGAGCACATGTGCCTCTTGCACTGGAGATCGTAACTCGATTTCTAGCTCTAAGGCCTCGAACGAATCAAACTAAGAAAAAAGGGTATGGTGACGCAGTGGTTAAACTGTTAGCCTTTCACTAAGGTAGACTAGGGTTTGATTATAGGTTAATATACATGTCATAAACAAACAAACAAACAAACAAACAAACAAACAAAAAAGCAGAGATAATGTTTAAAACTGATTACACTTGTCTCTTTTCAAATTATTACTTAGATTACAAATACAAACGTGGACTGGGTTTGACATACAGTTAATGCTTCCTATCACATACTAGACTGTAAGAAAGCCAAACAAGCAAAAGGCGTAGGTAGAGCAGTGGTAAAATCGCTATGTGTAGAGAAATACCTAACGGTTTTATGAACTGGCAAAGGTATGTCGCATAAACACTGCAGGATACAATCCAGCAACCATAATTTTTATCTTGTGGACAAGAGAAGACATATATATAGAGAGAGAGATATAGAAAGCTTGTGTGTGTGTGGGTAGCATTGGTTGTTTGACCAGAGAAAATACGGTGAGGTAGGGTGGGGAGAGGGAGAATTAGCACTTATATATGAATGGAAAATAGATTTTTTTCAATCGTTTTGTTTTTCAAATGCCGTGGTAGATAGTCGTTATTTGGTAAAACATGCTTACTTGCAGTAGTAATAAGCCTCTATGGTTCCGCTAACACATAGATAGACTGTATTATTGCCATGGTCAAGCACTCACATTAAGATCATTTACAAAATCATAAAATGAAAAATAAAAAATCTTGTTTTGGAAATATCGATTTTTTTCAACATACACAAAATAAATATATAAAAAATTTGTAAACAGCAAAATGGAAAATCCATGTTTCCATATAGACAAAATTTAAAAACCTTAAACGGACATTTAAGAAAATATATGCAAATGGGAAATTGACAAATGTGTAAACATGAAAATGGAAAAATCCATGTTTCCATATCATGAAATTGAAAAACATTAAACTGTCATTTAAAAAAAAATGCAAATGGAAAATTGACAAATTGCAATGTGTGAAATGTGAAATTGAACAAATGGCTATCATTATTGGTTGAGGTGTGAATCAAACCCTCTCTACTTATTTGGACCACCCGAGACTGAGTAGACTAGTTTTAGTTGTCATGCCGCTTTTAAAAGTTTGTGTTAAATCTAGGAATTGAACCCAAGAGCTTGTAGGGGAGATCCAAGGTTATAATATGTTAAACAGATAGCCTTGAATGTAGAGTGTGGTAGCTATATAGAGATGAGACGTTTTGCTCGGGTGAGGGAGGCATGGAGATCTGCATCAAACCAGTCAAAAGACTGACGACTCAAACAACAACATGTAGAGCTCACCAAAATAATGTTGTGTAACGGTAAATGTTAGTCAACGAACAGTAATGCATTACTAAAACCCATGACACGATAACTAAGAGCTTTTCTAAAATTATTTTAAAATGCCTTTAACCCTATATTAAACACCCAGTTCACAAGACTCATAACTGCAATGTTATGGTCAAACAAAACAAAATCTATATTTCAAAACAAACAAGTGGTTTAGTCAATGTATACTGGAAAAAGTTTTATAAACACTCAAGTCCCCAAAATAATAAAATTAGTAACTGTCAGGTTGACCAAGTGGTTATGGTGTTCAAATTTTCTGTACAAGAAAGCAAGGGTTCGAATCCCTTACCTGATATAACTATTGCCTCAACATGGCTTGACCACACTGTATTATTGTGTACTCGGTACACAAACCATAGATGGAGTGTATTGTTTAAGGTCACTCTCTTTGCGAACATAGTCAGAGACTGTTGATGGTTAACAATTGCATTAATATTGGGACTTAGGGATAGCAATTAAGAAAAACAGACAATACACATACACTATTTTTATTTATTTAATGTAAGTACTTGTACAATAGTTATATACAAACTACAACTCTCTTTTGTCTATAACTATCTAGTCCTTTTCGATCCACTTGCATATCAAGGGCAGATGACTTTGTATTTCAGCCCCTTAAAACAACAACAACACTACTTCTTGCATAGTCTGTGATGTTGATGACTCTTGAGGCGTGGAAGATGGATACAACATAACTTTTACAACAGGGGTTAAACGTTGCTCAACAAACAATGCACTATTTTGAGTAGCAACATTTTTCTCTTGTACTAACTTTTTAGCATTCTGATGATATTTTTGTCAACACCATTAGTGTTTTGTCTGTAGCACTACATTGATGATTACTCACACTTAAAACCACACCATTTCTACTTTTCATATTACCTCGACATTTTGTTGACCTCTGTTTTGAGCATTGCCAGAATATTATTCCTTTTACATTTTGTCGTCTATAGTTATAAGAGTAGCCTTTATAGAGTACACGTTGTTTACCTCGGTTAGTTGTAGTAAGTTCCAAAGTAGTAACTAACCTGTTAGTATGATTTGCACACTACAAAGGTTATCTCTGTTCTAGTAATAGAATTATTTAGCGTTGGCTTTTATATTTAATATGTACAGTTTAAAGTGATAGAAAAGTGGTAGAAACGTGGTAGCAAAGTGGTAGACAATTGGTAACATAGTGGTATAAAAGTGGTAGCAAAGTGGTAGATAAGTGGTAGAAAAGTAGTAGAAAAGTGGTAGCAAAGTGGTAGAAAAGTGGTAGAAAAGTGGTAGCAAACTAGAAAAGTGGTAGAAAAGTGGCAGAAAAGTAGTAGAAAAGAGGTAGCAAAGTGGTAGAAAAGTGGTAGCAAACTAGAAAAGTGGTAGCAAAGTGGTAGAAAATATTACATGTATTGTTAAGAAATAGTTTAAACGGTTACATGGATTCATTACACTATAATTTTAGCATTACGAAGCTCATTTTCTATATCCAAAAGTTCTTCCTCATATTTAGTATGACCAGCCTGTTTACAGGTATGCAAGTACTGAAGCCGCTGGATTAGCTTACTGGGATTGTTCCAGTAAACAAATTTAACAAATGATTTTTTTGGGTGTAAACCATTATCATCATCATCATCATCATTATCATCATAATCATCATCATCATCATGGTTATCATCATCAATATAATTATCATCAATATAATCATCATCACTATTACTATCTAATCTTTTTTGTTCATCAGGCAATGCAACAACCTTCGGCATAGTTTGTGTTGTCTTTGATAGTGTTAGAGGTTTTTTAGACGTTAACGACTGTCCTAACATGTCTTTTTCAGGAGATAATAAATGCTCTTTAACAAACAAAGCAATATCTTGAACCACACTATTTTTTTTCTTGGTCTTGCTTTTTTACCTTGGTTAGAGTATTTTGTCCATTTAAATGAGTATTATTTTGAGATTTACAATGATGATCGATTGAAATAAGTATGTTGGAGCCTTTTGTCTTAATCATTCCTCGACACTTTTTAGATCGTTGTTTCAAACAGCACCAAATAACAGTTCCATTTTTATTAGTTCTTTTTACAATATATGCATATCCTTTATAGTAAGCATATGGCTTACCATAGCTAGTCGTTGATACTTCCATGTCAACTGTTAAGCATAAACTAATCTCTAGTAAAGTTAACTCGATAATAAAAATGATTGTTTGTAGTATGTGCAGTTTAAAGTAAGAGCAAAAGTGAGAGTCAAATGGTAGAAAAGTGTTAGCAAAGTGGTGGAAGAGTGGTAGCAGTTTATAGTAGTCATGATCTTTTTTACCAGAATGTGATTTGAGTAAATGTAATTTCTAATACTTAGCAGTGAGTAGTCAGTAGTCTTGGTTCAGACAAGCGTAAACAGTTCTCCAATGAATCAGACATCAAGATTTTCATTATGAAACATTTGTGTAACCAATTAGGTATCGGTACTTGATAGCTTCACACATGAACACAAATTCCAACATATCTGACATGAATTACATGATTTGAAAGTTGACAAAGAATAACCAATCAACCATTGTAGTTGCAATGTCAAACACAAAGACAAAATCAGCATGAACTTTTAAGTTACAGGAAAATTCTATGAAATAGACTATGCAGGAAATTTGGAAATACACATCAGAAGTTTGCAACACCATCCTTCTAGCCTATATAAATTATCGACATGGAAAGTGTGCACTGCCCCTAACATTAAACCAATTTATCAATAACACACAAGTCAACAATCAAAACATTTTGTGTTGAGTCTATCATTTAATGCATATATATTCTGTCTACATTGAACAGTAACAAAAAACGCCATTTATAATTAATTTAGTTTGCTTTAATTCTTTATGTAATGATAAATACATATTTAAAGTTTTGGCTGACTGTTCAGGGTGAATCGGCTTTGAACACATAAGAGAGGGAATATTTTAAGACTTAACCTCAGCTCACCTAACATAACCTAAATTTACCTAACCTAATCTTGTCACATAGGTAAGAAACGGGTCAAGCTATGCTTTCGACTACCGAGTTTCAGTTACTTTTCAAGTTTACTCCCCCGAACATTGCCGGAGACTGCTGATAAACACTTATGTTCCCACGGCGACGGCGCGCAACGACTTACATGACGCGCTTCCCCCTTTTCATTGATCCCTGTTGATTTGTCCCTTTGGACTGGTCCCTATGGACTGGCCCATGCAATTATCCAAATTATGTCAAAGGGTCCCTTGACCTGCTCTCAAATGGCATGTGCCTCGTGTACTAGGGTGTGTGCATTAGCCCTAACCTAACGTTACGTACGAACTAAACAGAATGTGACGTGTTAACTCTTATTGTGCACGTGCCCAGGTGAACACTTGTGTGTTAGGTCATATTACACATGAACTTGCATTTTCTCACGTAAGTGCATTTCTCTGTTCCACAAGATACAAATTTGATTGCTGGATTGTATCCTGCACTGTTTATGCGATATAGCTTTGCCAGGTAGTTCTCTACATATAGCAATTTTACCACTGCTCTACCTAAGCCTTTTGCTCTTTTGGCTTTCTTACAGTCGAGTGTGTGATAGACAGCATTAACTGTATATCAAAACAAGTTCACCTTTGTATTTGTAATCCAAGTAATAATTTGAAATGTCACAAATGTAATCAGTTTTAAAAGTTATCTCTGTTTTGTTTTGTTTAATATGTTTATGACATGCATATTAACCTGAAATCTAACCCTCTGGTGAAAGGCTAACAGCTTAACCACTGCACCACCATGCCCTTGTTTCTTAGTTCGACTCGTTCTAGGCCTCAGACCTGGAAATCGAATTAAGACTACCAATACAAGAGCTAAAATGCTTACCACTGCAACACATAAATAAATAAATGGATAGCTGGTAACATTAGACAACCGGAAATGATTATATTTCTGTTAGCAATGCATTTCGTCATCAGCCTTCTGTCTGAGCACTGACAGCAACACAGTTTAGTTTAGAACAAGCGAGTGTGTGTGTGTATTGATTATTAGCCGCAAGTATTTAAAGCTTGTTGTGTGTAGCGATCATTTTGTCTCGGTAACCACTGAGCATTTTTGTGTTTTAGCTATCCTCTTTAACCAATCAAATAAAGATAGTCTACTCTTAATTCTTGATAAATCAGAGTTTGCGTACACCGTTTCTCATTTATTAACCCATACCTGCAACCTATACTCTCTCTATACTGCAGTTTGATCTGAAAACAAGTTTCAATGGTAAAAGACTCGTCAGTCACCATAGATGTAGCCTACACTAATTCTTTCTCTACCTAGCTATATTTCATCACACATGGTAAACATCTCACATGTTCGTACCCGATTATTAGTTTATAAAATCTCAGGTCAATGACCTTGATGTATTGGGTATTTTTGGTAAATGCATTGGCCATGGGAAAGGGTTGACCATTCTAAGTCCTATGACACCTCACATGTTAATATTCAATTATTAGTTTATAAAATCTTAGGTCAATGACCTTGCTGTTTTGAATCTTTTGGGTAAATTCGTTGGTCATGGAAAAGGGTTGACCATCCTGAGTCCCATGACACCTCACTTGACCCTCTCTGATTATTAGTTAGCGAGATATTAACAAAAGTGTAGTTAGGCACTTTTAAAACAAAAACAAATAATACATTAAAAAACAAAATGTCACCTCAAGTCCAACGACCTCTAATACAAGTCCCACAGCCTTATTGGTTCATGAGATGTTAAAAAGCTAATTACCTATTAGTTTTGGATCTTTTGGTAATTTAAAAAAAATAACTCATCTATAAATCTGTATTCAAAAAGCCCGCCCTCTTACAAAAAAAACAAGTGCACATGCGTATAAACAAAACAAAAACAAACATGTTAATTCATAGTAGCGATCGGCTCTTTGGTTGCGTATCATGTGGAACAACGTTTAATTTCATTATAGCATTAGGGGTCATGAGCCAGTCAAAAGGAACCGGTCTAAAGGGATAAGTTAAAAAGGACCCGTCAACAAGGACCCTTCCACAGGGGCTCGTCAAAAAGGACCCGTCAACAAGGACCTGTCCACAGGGACCCGTCCACAGGGACTCGTCCACAAGGACCCGTCCACAGGAGCCTGCGTGTGCGTGCGGGGGAACATACGATTACGTCAGCAAATCATCTCATCTAGTTTCAAATTTAGCCACTACGGCGCGTGCAACACACAGGAAGTGCGTGGGAACATACGATTACGTCAGCGAAACATGAACACACTTGTCTCTTGTATGAGCATCAGTTTAGTAGTGGCATCAAGCAGCAAAAGGCGTTTACTTACACATAATCCATTATTATGGTAAGCTTTTTTTCTTATCATTATGAAAATCTCCTTATTAGAATAAAATGTTATAGTGGTTGTGGTCACTTATAGCTAAACTGTAATAGATATGATTTTTTTGTTTCTTTATAGGCTACTACAATAAATATTCACAATGCTATGGGGGGTAGAACTGTTGATTAGAGAGAAAAAAAGCTCACTGAATTACCAATGCATACTCTTTTCCGAATCATTAACATTCAAAAAGTGGACACAATGTATGGTGAACTTGTATTATGTGTTAATGAAAATTTTCAGACATTCCTTTCTACACGTTTTAATGATATGTCAGAAAGTGTGCACGAGGATCTAAATCGTGGTGGACATTCTCTATATCTAATTTGTGAGGGTATATAAACAATAGATGTATTGTACATTCTGACTTTGAAGTTAGGTTAGGTTAGGTTAGGTTAGGTAAGGTGGGATTTGGTTAGGTTAGGTAAGGTTAGGTTAGGTTAGGTTAGGTTAGGTGAAGTTGGGTTAGGCGGAATGGCTGCGGTATGAATCAAAAGCCAGCTCCTGTCAGTTTTGCCTCACAAGGTTGAGTGTACCCCATTCCAACCCTCAGCCTAGAATTAAATTTCATGACAGAGCCAGGACTCGAACCCGAGCCTCCACAGTAACAGCTAAAAATGCTAGCCACTACACCATAAAGTGGGGCAATATAAGGCTGGTCTTGATTGTACATGATCAATCAATAATTACCTAATAATAATAATAGTAATAATAATAATAAATAATAATAATAATAAATATTCCATTTATCCACTACATAGCCGACCTCTCCCTGGGTTCTTTTACATGCCAACATCGTATGACATGCGTGTCTTAATTTTTGCCGCCTTTCAAAAATCACTTACCACGACCAAGAGCGAAAATGCAAGCTTGGGGTTGCTAGTCCGACACGATAACCACTCACCCACTGTGGCAAGCTATCAATCAATAATTACCTAATACAATTATTATTATTATTATTATTATTATTAATATTAATAATAATAATAATAATAAATATTCAATTCAGTAACTACACAGTCGACCACCCCCTGTGACAGCGTGGCAGCCATATTGCCCATTAGCCCCTGTGCCAGCACTGAATGACCTCTCCTTAAGAATAACATAGGGCTGGTTGCGCGCGGCGGCCATCTTGCCCATTAGCCCCTGTGCCAGCTTCGGCCTATATATCCTACTGTCATGATTCATTTTAGACATAAGGAGATGCAACTGTCAAACCCATTATAGGTCCAGAGAGGCTGACCACGAGATGCCCGGGAATAAGGTAGGTGTTTTGCCGCGAGCTAAGTGTATTTTTCTTTTAATTCACAGTTGTATTGTAATTTCCGCCACGTATATTCGCGAGGGTCTAGTTGGACGTAGATCCTGGACTAGTATTTTGCGCCGGAGCAGTCAGGGTCTACGAATCCAGCTGTTGCATCGGATATCCAACAGACCACCTCTAGAATACGCGGGGACAGTACCTGGAATATGCTCCTGTTATAACAGACAACCTTAATTATTTGCATTGAGTTGAGACCGGATTTGAACAAACTAGTTTCGCTTCATACCTCGTGTATGTTTAAAGATAATTGATCTGTTTTAATTAACGTGGGATGATTTTCTGTTGGTCTTTGACTTCATGTAACCAATTATTATGATTAATTCAACCCTTTTCCTCCTCAATCGATGGGATTACTTGCTTATTATTTTTTAACTTTTTATACTAAGAATTAATTTCTTTTCAAATATTGTTTCTTTCTTGAAATGCATGTAATGTTTTTTGGTGTTCAATTATATGTATATCAAAAGTGACCTCTGTGTTCTTGTACTATAGGCTTAGTTATTCTCTTAAGTTTATGCTATTTTACTGCCTGGGTAAATGGTTTGTTCAACACCTTTCACTTTCCTCGCTGTTTTTTGGGGTCTATCTTATTTTATGTTAAATTAGTTAGCTCTCATTAACTACCCAGTGTGTCAAACGCAACTCTTGCCAAGAGGTGAGTATCATATATGACCTACCGATTGCATAAGTCAAAATATTAACTCAGGACGTTATTTCACAATCAAGGCGAAACTTAGTAGAAGACGCGTCAGTTGCATTAGTGATGTATATATAGCACTCAGTGACCATCCTGAAATTACATTGTATAAGAATAGATAGCTTTCTATACTTTTGAAATAAAATAACGAAAATTAGAGATAAGGTTAAAACTTGTGGTGTATCGAAAGCCTAAAGCAAAATTTTGAACGTAATAGTGAATCATTCAGAAAGTAATTGCGCAATTAGAACGAAACTTAGCAGCAAAGAAGAACCATATAAGGGAACTTGCTGAAATTAGCCTAAGGTATAACAGTCAACATGTGGCGGCCATAATGAAAATATAGAATATGATAATGAATGACTACATACATTTCTAAGAGACAACAAAAATTAGCATTGTAGGTGGCTACTTTGACTAAGTGAGCAAACCAATGACTCCATAAGTTCAGGATGGCGGCTGGGCGTATTCCTAATACTTAAGTATATTAATCGCAAGATATAATATCAAACGGAAATTTAGTGCGGGAGGAGTACCGTACAAATATTATGACAGCGCGCAGCTGCCATCTTGAATTTATAAAATATTCAAACAAATAACTAAATATTTTAGAGATACAAAATATCGAATTATCATTAATGTAGAACCGTACGTGGATTTTCATACCAAAGTTAAAAGAGCGCCTACGCTCTATATTTCAGACGCTGGCTGAGACTTCAAAAACAATAACATATTATCAAATTACGCAATTAGCACGAAACTTTTTAACATATATGATATCGCACTTCTATTAGTCGCACGACATTCACACTGCATAGAACACGCAATAGAATACTTAAGACATTCATATCGATAATCCACTATTCATCACAATTACAATGACGAAACCAGAAAATATGTAGGTTCACATAAAAGGCTTTCTCTGTAGAAGTCGAAAGATAAACGATTTCATACATTCAAGATGGTGGAGTGGCATATATTTTATGTTCTTATCAATTCCTCTGGAGTCAAATGCTGAATTATAACGAAACTTACTCAACGAAGGCTTTTGCATAGCGTGCAACTCTCAACGAACATTCCATTAAGATAAGGAGGAAAAGTTACAACTATACCAACACATTTAGGAGAAAGTAGGCTACTTGTTCATGAATGAACTTTTTGTTTTTATTTGGGATGACAATCTCTTTGATATTCTTTCACTTTTGGTAGTTCAGGCAGCAACGCCTAGATGGAGCTCACTTAAGTGAGCGAATTTTCCTTTAGGAAATCATTGTAATCAGTTGATTTCTGTTAGTGCCGACAGAATTGGCTGGATGTTACGTAATTGTTGTGATAAGGGCGGAACATCGAGGTAATCTGCACCAACCTGCTTACTGTTTCGTGGGCATTTTCTTTGGGATGGTACTGTTCTTGATATTCATTTCTTTATAGTATTTTGGGAAGCACAGCCTAGATAGTCAACTGACGCATCATGCCTGATGTTTTCTGCGCATTGGGATGTTAATTTTTGTGATATTCATTCATTTTCATTTGAGACTGCTCTGTCTTTTATCGTCTAGTATAGTACCTATCATCAGTTAGCATTGCGACCTCCTCTGCCCATACACCTTTCATATTCAAATCGTTGAAAACTGACTGCAATTAGGCAAGATGACAGAAAAACATAGCAAAGAACACAAAATTGATATCGCAACACCTCTGGGTAGATTATTGTCTGGGGAATAACCTAACCACCAAGGGAAGATGATAAAGAAAAGAAGTGGGTTTGGGACTGGAGAAATAGGAGGAGAGTCCCACAAAGTTATAAGTTTAACTTTAAATGTCCTAAAAGGTGACTGCCACTGCAAATCAGCTCTCAGATACCTCAAGTGTGTAGGGACCTGGGCAAAGCTAACGGGAGACGCAGCTAGAACTTGGGCGGTTTGCAAGAGAGTGGCTTTAGAGTATTCCCTCTCAAGCATACATATGCCTACTATGGGGAAGGGTGATGGTCTGGCCAGACAAAGAGTAACAGATTTAGTATGTATCTGTTCAAAGTAATTTGAAGAATGCCAATAGCTTGAATAGGTTTCGATATTTTTTGTCTTCGAAATTGTAGAATTCCTAAAGAGAGACCAAATGCTTCCAAGAAGGATAGGAATAAAACAATTATAATTTTGGGAATAATTTTGGTAAGTGCACCAATAATTGCATTTGGAAATGGCTAAGCTTTTACCCAGCAAGGAGCCGACTAAAAGTTTAGGCAAGGAGAAACACTTAAATTTTGAAAAACCAACCATAAGTATTGGAGAGAATCTCCACAAGCAGGAAGCTGGCGTAGCGAGCTATGCTTGCCTTACTGGCCAGTTAGAATTAGCTATTAAAGCTAAGAGAAACTTTACCGAGTTGTCAACTAAGAGTTCTTGTTCAAATGCAACAAGTGGTGAAAACCCTATCAAGAGATTTATTTGCATTAACGAGGGCATGAACTTAGGAAGAGTCAGGGAAGACAGGATCTTGCCTAACCGTTGTGTTGGAGAAATGATGAGTCAAAAAAGGAACTTGAATTTATTTAACAATGCAAAAGAGCGTAATGAATTTAACAAATAGGTAGTAGTTTTTTGACAAATATATAATTTAGACTTTATAACAGATGGGGTCACAGACCTCCGAAAAAACATCTAAAGTTTGCGCCAGGCAATTAACAATTCTTTTGGTTTCAAACCTTTATATGTTTTAAAATCCTCGCAAGATTTTGAAATGGCGAAGATAAAATACAAAAGTTAAAGACAATTAAAGTGATTAAAGTTAGACAGTTAATCGAGTACAAGGTGTGTACTTCAAGAAATTTCTGAGAAAATATTCTAGAAAGAGTAACAACTTCGGAAATAACAATAACAAAAACAGGAAGAATAAAATAAAAGTTCCTATAACTTCTTATATTTAAGCTGAATTACTTTTTTGTGGTTATACAAATAGGGCAGGTCACTTAATGTGAAACCTGAAGAGAAAGTCGAAAGGAAGTTTCTAGACATCCTATGTTTAAGTAGGAATCACGAGCCAAATGGGGCAAGTTTCCCTTTCGTGAAACCTAGAAATAACTCACTTATGAGTTGAAAGAATTGTATTCCCTAATTATAGGGGAGAAACAATGTAAGTTTGAAACGTGTACCAAACACGTAGTTATGCAGAAATTAATTAATGAGATATAAGCAAAGGGGGAGGGCACGTCTTTAGAGTGACACCTCATTGAAAAGGACCTAAAATAACAAGTTTATTATTTTGGTTTGTTAGTAAAGGGTTTGGGAAAGATCAACTGGGATTGAGGATGAGTGTTCATGGCCGTATTTATAACAATCGGACGATCGCGACGCGGTAGAAATGTTGAACAAGCACTGGTTTTCACTATAGTCTGTTAAAATGGATGAAAAGTTAACTGTAGTAGCACGAAAGTTTATGGCAAAGAAAGTTATTGCAATGATGGAAAATAACTAGTTGCACTAGGTAAGCAAGTCTATTGCTTGAGAAAGTTGTAGATTACAGTTAAATGCGCCAGAGAAAATCCCAACGGTGGAAGAAAATTTAGCTATTGCAGTAATTTATAAGGAATATTCCTTAATTTAAAATAGTATCCCCACATGTGAGTGGAAAATACATGACGGCGCGACTGGTAGATAGAGTGCAGAATCTGGAAGGTTCCAGAACAATCCTAACTGAAGAATAGGGCCAAAGTTATTCCAGCGGTGGAACGAGCTGAGTATTTTATAGACAGTGGGTAATTCCCACGTTGTGAGAAGATTTATCATAAGAAATGCTGCTTTCTATTAAATTTGGTTTAGACAGACAAAAGCTCAACATGGAAAATCCCGCGAAGGATGATTATTGCCCCAAATATAATAATCTCACACTGTCTATAAAATGGTCGTTATAAGCATGTAGATATTAAAAGACGATGAGAATGAGGTTAAAACCTGAAGTCTGTACTTATCTTTGCTTCATGACGATGGTGAAGTTCCCTTTGACGGATAAACTTAAAGTTCCAACATGGCGTGGAATGAAGAGAATGCCTCTTTATTTGAGGAGGCTAGCTCTAGTTGAGCTTTGACTTACTAAGTCGACTGCCGACGTACGAGTGAGACACACTCAGCGAAGCGCAGAGGGACCAGGAAAGGGAAAAGAGTGGGGGTAGGAGACAAAAGGAAAACATATAAGCATAACCAACATTGAAAAGTTAATTTCTCTTGATGAGATGGTCTTCAAAGAGTTGATAGTAGGCGACACTATCGCAGCCTGGTGGGTGAAAAAGTAGACGAAGTTCTCTTGATCACGGAGATGATAGCTGGCGATGGCGACGAGATCTGGTGGCCAGATTGATAAGGAAGTCCTCTTGCACCGGGAAGAATTGAGGAACTTCAGAGATTCGCTGCTAGATGACGCTAGGTGAGTCATGGAAGATATATATCTAGAACAGACTCACAAGTAACATGAGAACCCTAAACAGCAAAGAGAACATAGGAGATCACTGTTGGTGTTTGAGAAAAAGGAAGGGATGAACAAGCAAAGAGCATTAAAAATATACTCTATCTTACCGTGTATTTCTAGAATACACCAACCTCTATTTACTCAAGATAGATGTGTGCTATCACATGGTTATATTTTATGCTGGGAGTCGTTCTGGAATTAGCGTGCAAAAAATTTCCATACCTAGTTGCAACAAGTAACAAGTTACCATGGCAAAACGTAAATTATCATGAAATCCTAACACTGTAATGTCTGTACTAACTATGTATACCGTAATGTAAATAATCAAATTTACTAGAATCTATGTATTTGTCCAATAGCGATAAAATATTTATAATTTTTATGTGACATTTTTTGGTTTGACTTAAGTTTTTCGATCAGCTACAATGGACGACCTCTTTTTTGAATGAAGTCAATTAGGACTTATTCTTCTTTTGTTGGCTCACTGAAAGTCTCATCTCTTTACAAACACAATTTATTATTTTACAATTTAACACCAAAAAGATGATTAATATTTTGTGTTCAGAAAGCTTTAGTGTGTAAGAAATGAGATATAAATGTTCAGTAAATAACAAATATTCTACTTTCTGTATGGGTAGAGTTATAACTCATTGTCCTTATCAATGGGTTTATTTGAATATACTTGTGATTAACGTTAAGAGTTGTATCCTATAAAACACTCTCTGTTTAATAAGTTTCGTTGTTTTTCTCTTTTGCACCCAGAGGAATTGATTGGATCATTAGAAAAGTACGCCCATTTACCATCTTGAAAGCATGGAATCGTTTATCTTGCGAATTCAGCAGAGAGAGCCTTCTTTGTGAGACTGCATATTTGCTGCGTCATTGTGACAGTAATAAATAATACATTTTTAAATTAATGTCCGATATATTCAAGATGGCGACTGCATGCTACATGCAGAGTGAAAGTCTTCTGACAAATGCAAGATGAATATATCGCGTTAAATGCCCAATTGGCATACAAATATATAACAAGATGTTCAGTAAAGAACACATAGCCTACTTTCACCTAAATGCATGGGTATGGCCATTGTACTTTTCAAGGAGCATTGGATGTTAGTTGTAGCAGCTTGTTGAACAACAAGTGGCCATATTATGCAGGTATATTGATTGATTGAATCCTCACCTAAAATATGGACAAGCGAGCCTTCATTTTGACCCAACGGGACGGCACGGCCCAGCACGATACGGCACGGTCGGACTGAACTGTTAGTCACTGCTATGATATAATATTTCTATTATAAGATGTTAATATCCAACGGGCCACCTCCTTGAGGACAGTTTAAACCACCCTCTGTACGATGAACGGATTTGGTGAGGTCGGGCTTGTTGATTCGTAATTAACGGTTAGGCTACAATACTTGAATGATTCATACGTCCGCCATCTTGAAACAATTTGGCCGATGACCTTGTACTTTAGACACTTCCCACAATAAGGTACATTTTCGTAAAAGTTGGTAGAGATGGGATGATTAGGTAAGTTGTAATTTGATTTAAGCTTTGGACATTTGGGAGGCCACCATTACGTTTCCGTCAAGACGGCGGGAATATATCACATTACACTGAGGAGTCCTTTGCTAATGACACATCTATACCAAATTTCGTTTATTTCAGTTTTGTCGTGTTTGAATTGATAGGGGGACAGATATACACACTTATACACGCGATTTATTCACATACACGGCCGCCCCATTCAAACTATTAGATTGATGACCTTGTGTTTTGGTCGGAAGATGCTTCCTACATGAAGGTATGTCGTTGCAAAATTTGGTAGAGATCAGATGATTAGGTTAGTCGTAATTAGATTTATGCTTTGAACATTCGTGTGGACACCATTACGTTTCAGCCTAGATGGTGGCGAAATATAACATGACACTGAGGTACCCTTTGCTAGTGATACCACTGTACCAAATTTCGATAAATTCGGTTTCATCGTGTTTGAATTGGTAGGGGGGCACAGATATGCACACTCACACACGCGATTTGCACACATATACGGCCACCCTATTCAAACTACAGTATTTCGTTGATGACCTTGTAATTTGGTAGAATGACGCTCCCCTCATGAAAATATGTTGTTGAAAAAGTTGGTGAAGATCAGATGATTAGGTTAATCGTAATTAGATTTAAGCTTTGAGCATTTCGGTGGCCGCCAATACGTTTCAGCCTAGATGGTGGCGAAATATAACATGACACTGAGGTGTCCTTTGCCAGTGCTACCTCTGTACCAAATTTCGTTCAATTTGGTATCGTCGTGTTTGAATTGATAGTGGGAGGGACAGTTATTCACAATCACACACACACTCACACACAGACAGACATACAAATTGTGGATCTCATAAGTCTACTTTCATTTTTTGCAAAAGTCGAGATTTGGCTAAGAATAACCCCCGGCACTACATCCCATGAAGGGCCTAGGCCTACTAAGTGACCTCTACCCAGCCATTTGGCCTGCATATATTGGGGTGACGCGTGGTCAGCGCTTCGAGTCCCCTTGGACGTTAATCTTGGGTTCGTGACCGGGATGCTGCCTCACTGTCAGACAGATACTCAATTGTCCTCAGGAGGGTGAGTGCACCCTGTTCCAGCCCTCACATCAAACACCGGGAATCAAACATAGGGCCTCCGGGTGAGAGGCAAGCGCGCTACCCCAACACCAAGGGGCCGGCTTTAGTATACAAAGCCCACATACATTTGCGATATATTGTATCTTTAAAATATATAGTGTTATTTTATGTGTGTATTGTAATTTCAAGATGGTCACTGCTCGCTATATTCAGCTATATAATTGTAGCGACGCTTTTTGTAAGGTTCTCCTCTTCACTAAATGTCGCAATAATTTTGCTTTGCATCGTGAGTTAAATGTATTCATGTCTTAAGAATACGCCCAGCCACCATCGTGAACGTATGGAGTCTTTGTTCTTTTGACTTGGTCAAAGGAAGCTACTTACCGTATAAGTTTCTATATTACTGCTAAATTTCGTTGTTCCACCGCATAAATACATTGCATTATTCATTATCATATTTTTATTTTCAAGATGGCTAATGAGCGTTGTATTCAGTGCGATCAGGCCTATTTCAGTTTCGTCCTTTGTTTGATACTTCTTTCTTACTAAGTCTCGTTTTAGTTTCGCAATTACAGACTGAATGATTTATAATTACCTTTTAATATTACGCCCAGCGCCTTTAGACATTTTTGATTTCTATTTCATTATTAAATTTCAATATTATAGCTATAGGATAGCGAAATTTTGTAATTTGTCAATTTTGACGTTCTAATAGTTTGTGAAGCCGCCATCTTGGATGAATGGAGGTCTCTTGTTTAGCCTTGGCCATACGAGCCGACATATTTTGTCCTAACCTGTCACTAACTTTTGTTAGGGTAACTCGTATGTTTTTAGAGTTATTTATTTATATTTTATAGTTTCAAGATGGCGGCTGCACACAATTTGCTCTCATACTCGTCATGTTCGTAACAGAAGGTCTTCATACAAAACTGACTGCTAAATGCTGTGAACATTGGTTCATTGTGCCATACAGTATGTTATTGATAATGCTTCATACGCATGCCTGCCATAATGAAATTATTTTCTTGATGACCTTTTAGTTTGTTCGCAAGATTCTTCGTACAAAAACGTCAGTTTTGCTACAATTTGGTACAGATCTGTAAAATAGTTTAGTCGTAATTTCATTTTAGCTTTGTTTTGGGTGGCTGAAATTTGTTTTCCTAGGGTTTGCGCGATATAAAACATGACACTGCGATGTCCCTTGCTAGCGCTACCTCTCAGCCAAATTGGGTTCAATTCAGTCTCTTCGTGTTTAACTGATACACACACATTCATGCACGCACACAGTCACACGGACATTTTGGCCCGTGTAGATCTCATAACGTTATTTCCATTGTTTACAAAACTCGAAAGTAGGCTGCCTTGAACATGGAGTCCTGTATCATCGTCCAAGCAGTTGTTCTCTTCCACAGCATTGTTTATTTCTCCATCGTCATTGGCATGGTTTGTGACGATATATAAATACCATTTGAGGGTGTCGTTATTCTTCCAATCCTCACCGTAGACATGTTACAGAGGGTTGTCAAAATCTTTCTTGATTGCCAGATATAGGCTGTGAACAATAGGTACCTGTTCTAGTTCAACTCAGGCAGACCAGCCTTAGTTTTGAGCGCTAGACCTATCAAAGGACAGTCTAATACTTACAACATTTTCAGTTAGTTGCAGGCCTACAGGATGCTGTAACAGAGCAGATAAAACTTTGAAAAAGCCATTTCCGGCTTGATTTTTTGTCCATAAGCTTGGATTATTCACATAGATTTCAACAATACTGTAATAGCCATACTCGTCCCGTGACGTTCTCCACGAGGAACAGAGCTGGGCAGTGTCCCTGTCTTCATGAATTGAGAAACACTGCTACCAATTTCATAATCAAGGGAAACAGTGACGAAACAGGACTAGGCCTGGGGAGTGGAGGACTGAAGCTAACCCAAAGGTCCGATTAACAAATTGAATGCCCAAAGAAACGGTAGGAAAGAAAGGCCATGTCCCTATTGGCTGCATTGCAGAAAGAAAAGCTTCGAGTTCATAAAAAACAATGTAATACTTAAAGAACAATTACAAATGACATAATACTCAAACATCTCCTAGCCTAGAACAATTTACACAAAATGGTGAAATAACCCCTAATTGAAACACGTGGGCCACGCACGGCAAATATCACACACTCCTATCCTGCGAATATGCAGAACTACAATCAATTATTCTCGGGCAAGATCAAATTAATAAAAATAAAACATGAAGTAATGAAGCCTAAAATGCTACAGCATTGCAAAAGCAATTGCTTAGGGTAACTGGAGGCTCCTTTACAAAGGATAAAACCAGTCCCCCCCCCCCCCAACCTTAAAACCAAACGAAATGAAATAAAAGCAAAAATCATCTTACCCTTCCAAAAAAAAAAAAATACATACATGTTACATGTTTAACTAAAATACAAAATTGAACACTATTCAGTGTCTGTCCAGCCACGAGGTCCAATATGCAGTCCTAAATTAAATAATTGAAGATTCTGGTTTCACAAGCTGAATAGTTCATGGCTGCCCCCCCCGCCCCCCCCCCCTTAGATAATATATGTAGTGATCCTACCTCAAGGCCACAGCCTTCCGGGAGGGAACATTTATCATGTCAAGTCGTCGAATGCTTCCCAGGCTGACAGCCGATCGGTCTAGAAGGTTTCACAGTTCGACACGACCGACATAATTTAGCATAAACTTTGCCAGAGACAAGGAACCTGCACGTGGTACGTTGAATCGCCTCATATACAAAGGGGTGTTGAAATGTCTATACACTGTTGCCAGATTGGTTGAAAGCGTCATAGCTAGACTGGGCAATGGTGCCAAGTGATGTTGAAATATTCTCACAAGCGACCACGCCAATACTTGAATTCCAGGATAGAACCCCACCCAGACTCAGAATGTGCGGCCCCGGGATTCGAACTCGTACAGATGTAGTGTGCTGATTTCCAAAATCGGCACAAATACATAAACAATACAACCTCACTTGCCAGGAATAGTATGCCTCTTGTTTGGAAGATTCTGGAAGAAGCTGAATTTGCAGTACATTGTTGCAGAATCATGTCCTCTGTTTACATTAAATTATAAAACGCTGATGCACGAAGGCTGTGCAGTCGTTTACTGGCCATGTATTTAGTCTTTTTTACTGAATCCGTTGTTTCATTTTAGGGCAGTAATTACAAACATCTAACGATGGGGAGCAAAATCCAATATTGAAGTACGGTACTAAAAGAAATTTCAAAATATACACACTTTGTTGACAATTTCAATACCATTGGTTTGTTTGAATCGAGGTAAGTACACTTTGATTTTTGTCTTGAATAATGTGCTTTCTTGCTCCAGAAATTGTTGATGAAGAACGTGACAAGCTGTTTCTTTTATGTTGAATTTCGATATTTTCGATTTTCTCCAACATTTTTTTTGCGGTGATAGTGTAACCTTCGCTGTCAGGATCAACAATGTTACGCAATCTTGTAGATTTAGCTAGCAAGCCACCTATAAAGATTCTTATGCAAACCATAAAGTTTTTTTTAAATTCAACGTGTACTCAAGCGAACAATAGTTTGGCCGTTGCTTCATACCTGAAAGCCTAGACCTCCTCTTGACAGGCTTTTAAGAAACAAGGTTGATGACTCTTTATCAGGAACAGATATTAATAGTATTTTTACATAGAACAACAATTTGATATGAAATATTAACAAGAAAACCTCCTCGAACCATGTGAGCAGGGGTTGAATGAGTCGAAGCCTTCGAGATAATAATAACCGATTTCTCTTCTTGTTTTCAGAAATTAACTCTCCTTTGTTTAGAGCTATCGTTCTCTGAACAGGGTGTGGAGAGCGACGACGGGCCCTGGGGATGGAATCTTCCGCCCCCCCCCTCTATGAACAAACTCTGTAATCGTCAGTAAATACTTGAAAATTTACACAAACTGATTTTGCGCAATTTTGTTTTTGCACAAAATGTTCATCACGAAATCAATTACAAGAATATAAAAAACCAGCAAGCAATAATAATAATAATAATAATAATAATAATAATAATAATAATTGTAGCATGCTGAACTGCTATGCCCATGATCTCGGGTTTAAGTCCGGCCAAAGTCGTCGAATTTTTAAGAGCGTTAAAATTCTAGAGTATGCTTATATTTGGGGGGGAAGTAAAGCCGGAGGGCCATGTTTTAGATTTATGGCATGTAAAAGAACCTCCGACTACAATTGGTAGTGTGTAGACAAAATTTGTAGGTTATTTGGTTGGAAACGCTCTATCAAGTTCCAGCGTTCGCTGCTGGGTGTCAGTGACAGTGGCGTCTGGTAACTAAAGTTGTAACTACTTGAAATTAAACTTGTTAAGGAGCCTACGGGCGTTCAATTGAAATATCCTGATATGACCATTGGCTGCAATAAAACTGTATAATATACTGTATTAATAATATTTCAACTATATATTCCACTAAATCCAGGCTATATTTATTATCATAAGCAGAGCGTGAATTACTATCAATATAAATAAGTTAATGCTGGTATGTAAAATTTACAACAGTGAAACTGGAAGAATGCATGCAAAATTATTTGCAAACTCAATGTTTATACCTGACAAGCGCGTACCAATGCATTATTTAAAATTATCAAAAATAAATAGCACGCGTAAAGCCATCGAAAACTTGGTAATATTTTCATTAAATTCACTATACTGTTTAGTTTTGGCGTTTGACAGATCTAAATTTGTCCCGACGAGGTAACACTGTAAGCATGCACAGTGTTCCGATTTAAAGTTCTGCAGTTCCTCTTTGATATCAATAATTTTAGAACTTCAGTGATATTCGTAAAAGCAATATAGTCGTTTGTCGTACACAAATTTGAAAATAAAATGCATTTACTGACCGTAATTTCATCGCTTTTACAGTATTTAATTTGGGAAAAAAATCACATGGAAAAAGGCTGTTGTCCATGAACTCGGAAACAGGTGGGTTTGAATTCCACCGTCGGTAATTCTAAGCTTACCTTCCATGATTCATCGTTTTAACCCTATAGCCAAAGGCTGTAGTTGCACCATCGTACATTCAATTCCTCCTCAATTCTATCCCAAATTAATTTAAAAATATATGATTAACTTATGATGTCGATTGTCGGACACGCACATTAAGTAAAAAGGACTGATGACCACGACGTCCTAAGACCCGAAAATTAATCAACAAGAAGTTCAGTTCACTGAACTGCATGTTAAAAGAGGTGGAAGTTGTAGACTGTATACTGTGCAGTACTACGGTCTCTGTGACATTTGACGTAATCTCTTTTCATAATGAAAACATGACTTATACACAAAGTCAAGACGTACTTTAAAATACGCTTTATATAGGGTTTTTATGTTGACATTCTTAAAACTTTCTGCCCTTGAAGAGTCACGTTCTTGGGTCTAAGCCTAAACACTGATAAGTGTTTTGGTTGAACGGCCATCACACATCATTGTTCATTAAACAAAGCAAAATATATTTTCGTAATTAACCACAGGTATACTCATACGTAAGTCAAGTTATTTATTATGTGCTATCAGCAGATTGCAGCTGATCAATGATTGTTTTCACAAAAGAAGAAAATGTGAATTTGAACTATATTTTGTAATTTGCAGTGAGTGGACTTCTCATAATTTAATATTGCTTTGCAGTAAGCAAAACTAGAGCCAGGTTCTCCTAAAAATCCCCAATCCTAAGACTGTTGACTATTGGGGGTGGATTTAAACCAAGATAATGGGGGAGTGGACACACCGGGGATCTAGGAGTATGGAATATCACCAAGCTCAGAGTGGGATCCGGGAGTCCTCCTCCGGAAAATTTTGCAAATATTAGGTCCAAATTATTGAGATATAGGCCATTTGGGTGATTATTTTTGTGATATTTTGGAGTAAACATTTGGTGACTATTGGCATCTTGTGGCTATAGAAAAGACTCTGCGATATTGATGTAAAAGCTCTCGCACCTTCATGTAAGACGCCGCGGGTAGCGCACCAATAACCGCGATGGGAGACTACAGCAAGTCTGCAGATCAGAAGTTCGACTCCCGGTGCTGACAGCGGCTATCCTGAGTGTGGTTTTTCACACTCCCTCCAGACAAATGCCGGGATACGGTAGTACCTTATTTCAAGTCCAGGGACACCTACTCTACTCTTAAACCTAATAATTACAGCAATAGTGGCGACGGGCAACGCATTCCCACTTGCCCCAGTCGGCAACTAAGAATACGGCATGCGATTGATCATGCCACAGAGGCCATAGCACAGCACAGTGTATACCCTGATTTTCGTCCAGCAGTGGGTGGTTTTAAGAGGGTCTGAGTTCCTATTCTCCAAGACAAATAGTTACAACAATGTTGCCAATACACCTCTCTTATTATACAACAACCACTAGCTTCCCCTTCAGTGTGCAAAATGAATATGTTTCTTGGTTTTCTATTTTGTTCGATGTTTGACAATCTAATAATTTGTAAAAACTACTGCTTTTCAGTCAACTTCATTCAATAATGCGGAGTCCTTCAGAAAAAAATCGGAAAATTAACACGTCAGCAAATACTGAATTATAGGCTTTCTACAGTACTATCTGATGCAAACGATTCCCCACCGAGAGCCAATGGTTCATTGCCCGCCAGTGATACTAGACCTACTAGCTACCAAGTACACGGGTTAAATGTCGCAAGCCCCTAAATGAATTAACAACTGTAACGACAAATAGGCCTATTATTAACTGTTGAGTAAGACTACGAATGACACCGCAGTCGGGAAGCCAAATCCTGCATTCCTGCCGCGGCTTCGTCAGGATTTGGAGCCATTTCCAAGTCGTAGATAAAGAGAGCAACTCATTTTATGTTTATCGGTACTGAGATGTTAAAGCGTATCATGAAAGGGAATGATTCGCAAGGGAACGTATCTCTCCTCGTCCTGAAAAATAAGTGCTTTGCAGATAGATGCTGCTCCTTGGAATAAACGGCGTAGAAATGTCCAATAATAATAACAACAGCCACTGCAGCAGCTCAAAACAAAATTGTGTTTACATTAATATTCGACAATACTTTATCTTAATTTTCTTCTACATTAAGCAGAGTTCAAATATTTGGTCTCAGGAAAATTCGCGCGGTTGCCTACATGCAATATGCAGTATTAATTTCTCAATCGCCATGCACACCACTGACGTTTCTTATTGTTGCTTTAAGGAGCGGAACAGCTGCGGTAGGTCATCTGCCCCTACCACTGACGTTCCATTAGATGAATTGGAAAACACAGTTGAGTGGTTCAGTGCCCTAGCTTAATTGATATTTTACTCCTAGTTAATTAAACACTCAGTGCAGAGTTAGTTACCTTAATTTCAGTCATTGGATACATTTCCCAAATTTGGTAGGCCTACTAACAAATCCCTTAGTCAGAAATGATTTGCGCACGAACCCAAATACCGTACATAGGATTGTTGATCGTATTGAATGAACCAGTTATAATAATAATTATACTGTACCTAAAAAGCAGATTATTCAAATGTTAGCATTGATTTCTCAATTCAGTATACGAGAAAATGAACAATTTCGCATGCATTTCTTCTATCTACGTTTGACAACAGAATCATCCCACCCTTTCGCAAGATATTTAGCCAGCAATGATAATTTTTAATTAGTGTGAAGTGAAGTACTAGGGGAAGATGACCTCGCTGTACCACCCCTTAAATCAACAATAGCTATAAAGTGAGTTAATGTATGGAGGCTACTTTAAAATTTATTTTACTTACCTGCCTGCACGGCATACGATACGTCTAGCTAGACAATATATTCATTTCAGACAATATCACCTCTAAATATCTTAGCTCGATGTGACGCACCAATTTTGAAACTCTTGAGCCAGCTGACCAAACACACCAGGGCAGCCCAGGCTCTCGTGTCTTGGCGAAATAAGTGAAGGGATGAGAAAGTTATTTGAAGGATTGGTGCATAAGCCTAATAAGCTAAATTTAGAATAATGGAATGCTCTCTCTGTCTTCAGGTATATTCTGAGAACAATACATAGCGAAGCCCCATCGCCTAAGTTGACCACTTTGAGACCGTTGTTCCTCCTATAAGCGATTTGTAAAGGAAAATATTGTACACTTGACAGAATAAGTTTTTCAATCCTTGTAACATTGTTCACAGATAATTCATTGCATTCACTAAATGATTGCCAGTAGCAAATTCAAGTCCCAATCAGGCAATAATAAAACAATGCCCGTTCGGGCCCATCCTCCAAGGACGCCGGGCCCTACTGGAAGGGTCGGGCCCCGGGGCACCAGCCCTGCCTGTCCCCCCTCTCGTCGGGCCTGTCTCTGAACCCACAGTCACTATGATGTCATCTTACTCACTCATCTTAAAATAAAAGCAAAGGTATTCACCAATACACACACTGAACTCACAAGCACTCAAATGAAAATGCTTATTAAACAGAAACACACACAAAGCATCATGGGTAACGGTTACCTTGCTTATAATTAGGAGGTACCCTGTGATTGGCTGGTTGTGACTAAACCTTTTCTGGTTGAACACAGGAGGTAGGCAAAACTCTATATCTTTGGTTCCCTATATTTTAACCAATAAATAAGGGACAATTCTTTTGGTCGGTTTGAAATTCAGATGCGTAAGGTATTTGAGGCTGCACTACTGGGATGAGATGGTTATACGCTTTAACTTCCGGTATGTTTTGACTTATATTAAGACTCCCTTAGTGCTCTAACATGTAATGTATTGTATGATGTTTTTGACCAATTATTGGGGTCATCGTCAGATTAACTGCACTATAATGTAGAACTTATAATTTAAATGATCAGAACAAAAATTCAAGAAATAAAACCTGCATTTCATTTTACTAAAATACTTACAATAAAAGCGTTTTCCTGGAAATGCAAAATCGAACTCTTTTCAAAAGTAATTAGACCCGAAGCTCTATACGCTTCAGAAACTCTCACTCTTCAACACAAAAGAGTTAACTGACAATTGGACGTGAAAAACGTAAAATAATGTGAAAGAACATTACGGCCGAGAATCAAAGATTGAGTCCATCTTCTATTATCAAATGGATAAATATATAAAAGTATCACCAAACTCATGCACCACAAGGCTGGCTGCGTGGCTCAGCGGTAACGTTGTCGCTTGCTGGGCCCAAGGTTCGAGGTTCGTATCCTGGCGCAGTCAGCTGGCATTTGAGGGTGCGCAAATGCGAGGGAGCCATGCCAGTAGATTTACTGGCACGTTAAAGATCCCCTTCGGGGCAAAATTCCGGCACCCCGGCGTCTCCAAAAGCCGCAGTAGGTAAAAGGAACGTACAACCAATAACATTAATATTATCATGTACCACGTTATGTCTGCACAGAATCTAATTCACGGGGCACTTAGACTAACTTTAAAATTTACACATACCAGAAGAACAATACAACTAGGCCTTAATCAAATAGGTAGGCCTATAAGCATAATCTAAACAAAAAAACAGAAAGAATTAGGATCGCCAAATTTACTAGAACAACATAAATACAAGAAATGTGCACCCACACGGACATTCGAGGACGAGGAGATAACGTCTAACATCCATATATGGTCCATGCAACGAAAACAAACTCATTCGTTAAATACTTATAAAGAAATAATAGCTCAACGAAAGGCTAATTAATGTTGATTCCGCGTGGTCCTAGGAAACCCTTTCAGGATGCAGAAGGAGAAATGCTTAGAAATTGTTATTCATTTGTTCATATGATATCCTATAAATATGAAATAGGAAACTCTACCACACTAATTAATTATATTCAATAAATTTTGAATATTACAACAAATAAAGGTAAACGGATCTACATAACTTTAGGATAATATAGTTGATATGAACTCTGGGTACTGACACATTCGGAGCGTCACTAAGTAAATATTATTCTGATGGTTCTTAAGGTTGGTTGGTTCATCAGTTTAATGGCTGCGGTCATGATCTCTATAATACTACTGGATGTCTCGCTCCCACGGCTGGAGTGAGGCCTCTTGCTTTGCGGTTACATTTACCTGGCGGAAGGGGCAAACATCGCTCAAGCTGCATGGCGCACTCGATGCTACCTTAGGCACATTAACTCCCTAATTCTGATGGGAATTTGTTATCACGAGCTGTTATAAATGAGATAGATGATATTAAGTAGAAGCTGTCATTCTACAACATTTCCTTGTTTCAAAATACACGGGAATGACTACAATCTACAGGAAAAGAGAAGTGATACATAGGACGATTCACAATCTTAATTCTTAATTTCCATCACGCGCTTCACAGAAAAATGCAGGTTATTATATTAGATTTCAGCATAATATGACAAGTTCACTTGTTGGGTTTTAGCTCTTTGGCTTTTCAATCATTTAGTCATAGTTATCCAAACTTGAGCAACTTCCATGCTTCCTTTCCTGCAGGTCAATATAATATAAGTACCCTAGAATTATTTATGTAGCCTACATACATCATTTAGTTAGAGAGAGTATTATGCTTATTCAGATGGTGTTTGGTCTGGATTATTTTGGCAATTTATCACTAAATTTCAATCTGAAGTTTGACTCCAATAAAGTGTGTTTGTTGCAAAAAAATACTCTTCTAAGGAAATTGTTATTTTATTATTATACTGAACACATACAATCTGCAATGTACTTAATATGTAACTCATATCAAAGTTCAAGATTCCAGTCTCTAGGGAATGAGGATATCAGAACAAGAACGAGAAGGGGCATGAGAGGCTGGAAAAGGAAGGATACTCTAGCCCCAGGAACATTACCCAAATAGCTTTGGGGCCAGACGAAAACACGAGTTAACCAAGGGAGTTCTGGCATTAAATATGTTATCCTGAAACATGTGAATGCAATGTTCTATGAAAATACGGTCTATCCTTCCTGCAACCCAGAAAATGTTGGCATCGATTGCAGGAATGCATTATGTTTATAACTGAGAGAGAAAGATAAATTTTTTGTAGAAGCTACTGCACACTGCCAAAGTAGTCTGGGCTGCAGTTCTTTGTTGTTGTTGTAGAATGTTTAGGGTCTTGGCGACATCATGGTCATGTACCCCCGTGTATTTCGCTGTGCGTGAATTTCTATGATAACCTGTGTCACTGTGATGTCTGTTCTGGTGTGTGTAAAAAGGTCAGAATATTTTATTTTTACGTGTCCGTTAATCTCGAGATCAAAAGCAACGGGACCTCCTTTTTACGTGGAATCAAAACCAGAGGACATGGCATTATACTTTGAAAATCTCACATGGATTGACCGGGAATCGAACCCGGTCCGCCATGGTGAGAGGCCAACAGCTTGACCGCCGTGTCACCAAATCCCGCTACTGGTGTGTGTATTTGCAATTGAGGTTGAATTTGGGTAGGAAACCGTGGCCTTAAGTTAGGTACTGCGCCCGAAGAAACCCATCAGTACTTATATCCAAATGCCCGAAAAAGGATTGCAGACATGTAAGTTACCCAGCTCACAAGCTTATCATGCCTACTAAGTAAAATTGGGAATTCCAGGAACATACAGGATAGATATTATTCGTAAAGAAAATAGTACTACTAGACAAGGTACAAATTTCTACTATTATTTACATTTAGAACAACCGAGAAACTCCAATCTCGAGGGGTGATAAGGTCTAATCTATAGTGAGCGCCTGTATCTATACTTCGTAGTACTATTTTCGACGATGACGACAATGAAAACGGAATCAGTTTAGATAAAATTGACTAAGTTGCTAAAAAGCACTAGCCGTTTATTAAGCTAATAAAACAAATAACAATTGACTTCCTCCCTCAATACTGTGTCTCCCTGACACTTCAACAAAAATAACTGCAAAGATAAATTTGCACGTGGCATTACTATCGTAAGAAAATGTGAAACGGCGTGACATTAAGTATTGCCCTATTTTATACAGGTCCGCTTCAACTATGAACCGTAGTTCCATATCTACTCAAATTATTCATGAACTATGTGCATATATAAATCTTTTTATGAAATTCAAATTTCACACTCAATAACGTCGAAGATCAAATTTTCTTCTTCCCTTAGGTCTTTCATCTACTCCATTTCTCTTAAACATCAAATTCAAACAAACATACACCGCAACTATCGTGTTGAAAGTAATAAATACTCGTCATAATCAATTGAACATAAGTGACAAACATTTAAGCTAAGCACTGTTCCTTTTTACCTTTATCTATATATCATGAAATTCTGAAATAAGTGTTGAAATTCTTTACTGAGTTAACAATCTTCTGATAAACGTGAATACTGTAAGTGCACGGCATTAACCTTCGTTTCCACACTTCTCCTCCATAATTATACAACAATTACTTTCTTTCTTAAACACCCTGTACAGAATCTTCCTTTACTACACTCTCATAACTTCACAATTATTACATCCAATACTAGAAAAATTTAAGAGACTCCCCTGCGTCCCTTCGTAAACTTACGTAACTCCTTTACGTTCATAACTCCTTAATCTGCACGGTAATTCAACTATAAACTTCTACTTCAATACATATACTTCCTTTACTTAACATTTCTCCTCTATAATTGATACAACATCGCCTCGTGCTCGTAATTTCATTTCTGTAATAAATATCTGTACTTTCACCTTTCTAATCACCCTGTGATTTAATTTCGTTAACTTTCCTCTTCACGTGTTTAAATTCAGCTTTACATTTTATTACAACTTTTCAAGAAATATCAGTAAATATTCATATTCTTAACAAAAGATATAAGTTTGACTTCATTCCATTAATATTTGTTTAACAAATTCATTTATGTTTTTAACGCTCTAAATCTCATTAGACATCTGTGTTTAAGCTTTTCGTAATACTTTCGTTCATAATAAATTTCTGACACTCGAATCAACATCATGAGTTGTCGAAATATTCTTTACACCTCGTGACTTTACTTCTTAAGTATACTGTACTTAAATTTGCTCCAATACATTTCATTTTACTTCAATTACAATCTTACTCCTTCTTTACTTCGTTCAACGTTCTATTCCTTTTAAATAGTTCACTCTACATTCCATTTTAATTTTAACGCTCTAAATTTTATTAATACCATTGGTTCTAAGTTACTCTGAATAATTCCTTTATATTCCTTTTTAACGCTCTGAATTTCATTTAATACAATTGGTTCTAATTTACACTGAACAATTCCTTTCAATATTCCTCTCAATTCCTTTATATTCCATCGCTGCGATAAAACAGATTTAATTAAATTAAATCTAACGCAAGTGTGAAAATATTTACATGATTTTACTTTACTATAACCTTAGTGTTAATAGCATTATCATCATGCCAAAATTTCGTCCAAGTGACTGAAATTTTTCCAAAAATACGGCAAATAATTCAGTAGAAAAATATGAAAAATCACGATAACAAGATCTACACAAATATAATTACTTTGACAAAATTATACGTTTTTAAATAATGCAGTTAAGAAAAATGCTGTTGAAAATATGTGGTTGAAAATTATGCGGTTGAAAATATGCGGTTGGTCAATTGGATAATCATACAACTAAACTACAATTCTACATTATAAAAGACAATTTTCTCACTACCTTGTGTTGACTTCTGAACTGCTGAAAATACTTGCATCGCTCCTTCCAAACCAAACTTGACGTGTTCATAGCAATGTCCACAGCTATGAAGACCGGTTCTGTGATAGCAGCAGCTGGGCTCGCGGTGACTGACCTCGCTGAGAACAGCTCTGCCAACTCCCGTTTCTCCTTCGCTCCAAGTAGGCCGGCTTCGATTCTCCATCTCTTCAGAATAGACATCATGGTTTCTCCAGAATAGACATCGGTTTTCTTCAGAATAGACATCGGTTTTCTTCAGAATAGACATCACGGTGTAATACTGTCGTTTATGCAAGCGTTTCGTCTCTCAAGATGTGTTAAAACTCTCGTAGAAAAGTATGAGTTTTGCTCGGTGATGTTGCGCTTTGCGTAGATATTTGTAGCGTCTTTCATGCTAGTGAATCTGGAATTCAACTGACATCCTTGTAGTCTTCAACTTCCCTATAATTAACTTAGCACATGTCAATATTCATATTCTTGACAATATAATTGAGACCTCCCCGTTGCTGCCTGGTAACTAGCATTTCAATACAACGTTGAAATAAGCTTTTACACGTAGAAATATTGAGTAGCTTCTTGTCGAAAATGTTTCTAGCTATGTGGAATACTTTGTATAAGCACTGCAATGTATAGTTGTAGCTTGCTCCCAAGTTACTGAAATTTCACTCTTCCTTTCTTCCAACCTTTGTGAACCGTAGCACTATTATAAAGATACTCGTTTATGCTCGAGGTCTTCTCTCGTTCAAATCTCAATTGGAAAGAACTCTCTCGTCCTGCTCTCCGCATTCCTCAAGTTCTCGTCTCACTTCCTCTCCTCCCGTGGTGTGACGTAACTTCTACCACCTCTCCTGACTTCCGTCCGCAGTTCGACCTTCGCCTCTTCCCCTCTCTCATGACGTAACTCTCGCTTCAAGTGGCGTGATCTTTCTCGTAAAGTGAACCTCCTACTTTCGTATAATGGAATATATGTCCATCTTTAAATCATTCCTACTTCCTTGCCTTTTATAAATGCATAAGATCTATAGTATTTCACTCATTTCCATACAGTTTTTTCCATATTACTCAAATTTTTTATAAATAAAAATTTTATCCACTCATTTATTTTCTGGGGTCTTGGTTCATCTCCCGATCAGTTCTTGAGTAATGACCTTCAATAAATTCTGGCGCATTTCCCCGTTGCTAATTTAAAGTAAAGTATAGCCTGTACTTTCTTTAATACCAGTGATTTCTCTGCTCTTGAGACTGAATTTATTGATTTTTACTGTATCTGTGGGTAAAATCTTTTCAACTTGGAATGGTTGAATTTTCCAATGGATCTATTATCTTCCACTCTCACAATTTTATAGCAATTATTTCCATAGACTGTATCTAATTTGAACGGTCCTCTGAACAGGTTACTGAATTTGATATACACTTTCTTCAGTACGTCAGCTTTCACAGGAATTCTGACTAATACAAGGTCTCCTTCTCGTAACGGTCCACTGAATCTCTTCCCTTCTAAACGTTTTAATCACTTCTCAGCCGCTTTGTTCAACTGGATCCTTGCTTCTTCGATTCTCTGGTCCATCGGTGGTTCGTTATCTTCCGGAATATTGAAGATTCCGTCCCATGGTCGTACCGGTTTCTCTTCAAAATGTAACATGACTGGAATATCGTTGGTGCTCTCATGTCTCGTATTATTGATACAAAATTCCACTAGAGGTACAATCTTTACCCAATTCGCATGATTATCTGCACTATACAAGCGAATGTATTTTGAAAATTCCAGCATCGTTCTTTCAATAGGATTCGTCTCTGGGCTTCTAACTGATGAAAATAGGTGAACAATATCCAACCTATCCATCGCTCCCTGAAATTCTGCAGAAGTGAATTGTGTCCCATGGTCTGTTAATAGCCTCTCTGGTTTTCCTAACTTTGGAATAATGTTCCTCTCCATGTGATATAAAACATTCCTCGTTGTTGCTTTCTGCATGGGATTGAGCATTACAATTTTGGAGAATACATCCTTTGTAACTAACACATACTGGTTTCCTCTGTCTCCTTTAGGTGCAGGTCCAAAAATATCCTGACTAAACAATTCCAATGGTTTCGTCGGAATAATCGCTTTAGGTTTCTCCTTCAATAGTTCAGAATTATATTAATTCTTCTGACAAAGTTCACAAGATCTGATTACTATGGTTATGGATTCTCTCATATTAATCCAGTAGAATTTTTCTAACATGGTATAGTATGTTTTATCAGTTCCTCCATGGCCTATACTTTTGTGTACTAACCAAATTAGTGGCACAATAAGTTCTGGTGGAATAGCAATTCGTACTTTCGTATGTCTGGCATCAATGTATTTACATACAGTTTCTCCCACGAGAATATAGTGTCTAGCTTTCCTTCTCGTTTCGAAGTATGAGGCGTGCCTCCTCGTCATTCTCCCTGATAAAAATCGATAAATATTCCTGAATGGTGCATGCTTGTTTTGAAAAAGAGGAATTCTTTTCAACTTATTCAGCGTTTCTTGATCTTCAGCATCTGTCTGGATAACATTAACTCTCACATCTCTCTCAGGAATCGGATGTCTGGAAAGAATATCTGCTAGAAGGTTGTCTTTTCCAGGTACATGAACTATCGTGGCATCAAATTGTTGCAAAAACATGGTCCATCTTGTCATCCTATCGCTTGACAAGTCTGACTTCAACATGAATTCTAGTGCTTTATGATCCGTTCTGATTATGATCTTGTGTCCCAGCAATAATTTCTTCCAATTTTGTAGAGCATTTATGACGGCTAAAGCTTCAAGCTCCGTCGTGAAGTAATTCAGCTCGTGTGTGCGTAACTTCCTACTGCTGAATGAAATATAGTGAGGATTTCCATCTTGATCCTTCTGATATAAGACTGCACTAATACCGACTCGTGAAGCGTCTGTTTCTATGATGAATGTTCTTTCAAAATCTGGGTACTCCAACTTGATGTTATCTCTGAGCATTTCCTTTGCTTGAATAAAGGCATTCTCAGCAGCTGCATCCCATTTCCATCTATTGTTCTTCTTTAGAAGCTCAAGTAGAGGTGCCATGATTTCTGAATATCGTGGACAATGACTACTGAAAAACTGACAAAGACCCGCAAAAGCTCTGATGTCTTTGATTTTCTTGGGTGTTGGAAATTTCAAAATTGCTTCAATCTTGTCTTCTTTCGGATGGTAACCAAATCTGTCTATAGTATGCCCAAGAAAGTTGATCTTTTCTTGAAAGAAATGACATTTATCCAACTTCACCTTGATGTTTGCACTTCTAAGGTTATCAAATAGCTTCGTCAAATGCATGAAATGTTGCTCTGGTGTCTCTGAAGATATGATGATATCGTCCACGTAGCAAATAGCAAATTGTTTCACTTCTTCACTCAATTTGTCATCCAAGGCTCTGATAAGTGCTGGACTTGAATTTACCAATCCATATGGTACTCTTTGGTATACATAACAGGTTTGATTGAACATGAACCCTGTATAACATTTGCTGTCTTCTGTAAGCTCTATTTGATGAAATGCCGCAGTTAAATCAATCACTGAGAAACAGGTTTTATTCTTGAATCTCCTCAGTAGTTCTCTAATTTTCGGTGGCCTGTCGAATTCTTTCATCAGAAGAGTATTTATGCCCCTGGCATCTAAACATAGTCTAAGACTACCATCTGCTTTCTTCACAACAGTGAGTGGATTTAAATAAGGAGTGGTTTGCTTTCTTATAATTCCTTCCTTTTCCATGCCTTTTATGAGCTCTGTCACTTCAGCTTGATACTTCTCCGGAATTGGATACAATTTCTTCTGATAAGGTGTGTCGTCAGTTAGCTTAATCTGATATTTATATCCTCTTATAATACCTGGCTTGTTATCGAAAATGTCTGCATAAGTCGTGACTAATTCTTCCAACTTCTCCCTCTGATCTTCAAAATTCTCAATCTTTCTGCCATAGTGAGGTATTCCTTCTGCTTCGATTTCCATAACAATCTTCACAAGATTTTCTTCTGTAGTTTCGTCCATCAAACTACACTCATTCTCATCCTTCGTCTTATCCTCTGATTGATGTAGGCCTTCATTAAATCTTATGACTCCATTTCGTAAATCGATTACAGCTCCAGTCTTGGTTATAAAATCAATGCCTAAAATAGCATCAAAATTAATCTGGCTCAAGACTATGAATATCTGCTCATATCTGTGTTTATTTATAGAGAATTCCATTAGTGCTTGGACTTTACATTTCATGGTCTTGTCGTTAAATACGCCCCTGACTTTAATGGTTGAAACAGGCATTGCTATAAGTGAATTTCCATCCTTCAATCTGTGAAAACAGTTCTCTGATAAAATTGATGCTGTTGCTCCCGTATCTAGTAGTGTTCTCAGGCATTCTCTTTCTGATATGATTTCTATAATCGGTAACCTTGCTACTCTATCTGTTTTCGTCTCTTCTCTCTCATATAGAAGATCTTCATTCGTGGCTTCATACAATTCATTAATTTGGATCTCATGTCTGGTTACGGTGCTGTTTTCTTCTCCTTTCACTTTTTGGAATTTGACGTTTTTTTGTGCCCCTCCTGGGTCTTCATTCCTTCTATCTCTGCTTGTTCCAGGTTGAGGTTCTTGATTCCGGTTATGCTGTCCCTGATCTTGGTCTCTCACATTCCTTTCTTTGAGATTCCTTAGGTACTCCTGACTTTCTCTTTCCCTGTCATCATAATACCTTCTTACATTGTTATTATTCCTCCAACCTTGTTGCTGTTGTTGCTGTCTTGAATAATTACTCGTGTTTCTCCAGTTCTGATATCCACGATATCCATAATTATTCGTAGGGTTATTTCGATTATAATATCCCTCTCTACGATAATCATTGTTCCTGGTGTAATAGTTATTCCTCCATCTTTGATTTTCATATGGCCTTCCTTCTCTAGGTCTCTGATAATCTGGTCGAAATCGATTCTGCCCATATATCCTGGATCTCGTTGGATCTACTCCATTTTTGTTCTCCTCGGTTTGCTGCATTTGATCGATGTGAATGGTGTGTATTTCTCTCGGTTCCTGGTTTCTACTTCTCTGGTTTTGATTTCCAGTTGAGTTGGTGGACACATTAGACGTGTGATCCAGTCTTCTCAAAATTTCCGCCATTCCTTCTAGAGTTTTCACGTTTGCCGAGATGAGATGTCTCCTAACTTCTGTTGGTAGCTGACATGAAATAGCGTGAACCAAGTCTTCTTCCGCCAAAGGGGGTTGCAAATACTGCAAGCGTGCTAATTGTTTCGTGAAGAAACTTGCGTATTTCGTAGGACTGGAATATGCATGCTTCTTAGAATAAATTTCCGCTCGTATATCCTGTTGAAGTTCCTTGCTCCAAAATCGTTTTTGCAGAGCTATAGCGAATTCTTCAAATGTCTGATATGTGTATCTGAAAGCTCTGTGCCATACTAATGCTTCTGAATCTAAGTATTTTTCCACGACTCTCATATGTCTTTCACGAGATATCCTATTGTCTTCTAAATACGACCTCATGTCTCTCAGAAATTCTACTGCAGTAATATTGCCTACTCCGCTGAATTTGTTCGGTTTCTCATCGTTATTCTTTATTACGACGATGTTGGCATTTGATCTAGTTTGGTAAGGTTCAAAATTTCCTCCAAATTCCCCTATTTCAGTGTGAAATGGCTCTTGATTGAAGTTAAAATTGGACTTCGGAATTTGCTGTTGACTACTCTCGCTTTCCTTATCCTCTTCTATCCTGTCTGTCCTAGCCTCTAATCTTCTTATTTCTTCTTTTAATTTTTCATCTCTTGCTTGAAAAAATCTCGCCAAGTCCTTTCTGATGTCCTCCCTGACTTCGGTTCTTAACGTTGATGAAAATGGAGCATCTCCTATCATAAGTGACCTTAATTGCTGTTCAATTTCTCTGATATCCTCATCCTGTTTTGATTGAATTTTCGCTAGTTCTATGCTTATCCCATCGACCGTACATTTAATTTTGTCAAATTCGTTTGAGTTAGTTAAATCTGCTTTATTAACAATCTCTGTCAGCGTGGCTACGTTATTAATTTGTAATGTATCTATCCGCTTGGATAGATCTTCCCGTACTTTGCTAACATTAATATTGGAACATAACTCTATAGCTTTAATGTCATTTGCTAATTTGTGATGTATTTCTGATATGATTTGAGTTGTGACTGTTACGACCTCCTCCTTCATGTCCGTAACTTCCTTTACAATGGAAGCATTTATATCTACATTTATACCCTCTTCAATCAGTCTACATTGACCTTCCAATTTGACCTGCAATTCACCAACAGTGCCATTTAGATTGTCAAGTTGCTTCTTGAGTTTCTTCTGGGCCCCTGAAATGTGTACATGATGAGTGTTATTGTCTTCCTTAATTGAGCTCATGCTAGCCTGTAGTTTCTGTTCTAGTTCTAACATGTGATTACTGTTAGGTAATTGGATTTCTATCACTTTTCCTGCCATGTCCTGTTTGACTTGATCAACTGAAGCTTTTAATTCTTCTTGTGCTTTACCTGCCCTTTCAAAAATTACCTGAGCCTTTTCCTGATTTTCCCTAGCTTCCTCCTGTGCTTTTTCCTGATTTTTCCTGACCTCCTCCTGTGTTTTCCTAGCTTCCTCCTGTGCTTTCCTAGCTTCCTCCTGTGCTTTTCTTATTTCGGCTTGGATCTTTCTATCTTCCAATCTAGCCTGCTCCTGACTTTACCTGTCCTCCTCACGAGCTTTTTCCTGAGCTAATCTTATCTCTGCTCTTATCCTATTTGCCTCTTCCAAAGCTAACTTGGCTTCTTCTCTTTCCTTCTCTCTAGCTAGTCTATCTTCTTTTCTGGCCTTCTCTAACGCTAACTTAGCTTCTTCCTGTGCTAATGTTATACTAGCCGTAGTAAGTGTTTGAGCAACTGCTAACTCTGCTTTGACTTCTGATTTTACAGTAGCTGCTGATTTCTGTATCTCAGTTTTCAATTGTTTAATGTTGTTATGTGTTAACTGGTGGAGGGCTTCAAGGTCTTTGGTCAATGTACTTTGACCTTCCTTCATGGTTTCAAGCATCGTTCGAATGAACGTCATATCATTCGTTGACATCTTTCTTCTTTTCTTGAGAATAAGGGAAGTATCGACTACAAAAATTACTAGTGAATATCCAGATTGACCAACGCATACATTTTATACCAGTAATGGAATATATAGAACATCTTAATCCTACTTACATCTATTTCAATCGCGAGTTGTCTCGTATACTTGTTGTCCCATTTTACCGAACTGACATCGCTTCATTTTATCATCTCACTTAACCTATGTTTAACAACATGTATTTACTTTTAAATCTACTATTACATGACAAATGTCGTTAGCTGGTTTACAAATTATACCTCACAACTATAGTGTACTCCACTAATCTTCTGATGTTGTGTTCATCTCAACAATCATTAAATTTGGGATCGGCATTTTTCTCTTCAAAACTAATATGGCCTCACTCTCGAGTACTTCCAAACTTCTTCTCTCAAGTGCTCTTTCGAATGCATTTCGAATGCTTTTCGAACGCCCCACGGATGGGTATGCCATTTAAATATTATATCTATCTATATGCGCCCGAAGAAACCCATCAGTACTTATATCCAAATGCCCGAAAAAGGATTGCAGACATGTAAGTTACCCAGCTCACAAGCTTATCATGCCTACTAAGTAAAATTGGGAATTCCAGGAACATACAGGATAGATATTATTCCTAAAGAAATTAGTACTACTAGACAAGGTACAAATTTCTACTATTATTTACATTTAGAACAACCGAGAAACTCCAATCTCGAGGGGTGATAAGGTCTAATCTATAGTGAGCGCCTGTATCTATACTTCGTAGTACTATTTTCGACGATGACGACAATGAAAACGGAATCAGTTTAGATAAAATTGACTAAGTTGCTAAAAAGCACTAGCCGTTTATTAAGCTAATAAAACAAATAACAATTGACTTCCTCCCTCAATACTGTGTCTCCCTGACACTTCAACAAAAATAACTGCAAAGATAAATTTGCACGTGGCATTACTATCGTAAGAAAATGTGAAACGGCGTGACATTAAGTATTGCCCTATTTTATACAGGTCCGCTTCAACTATGAACCGTAGTTCCATATCTACTCAAATTATTCATGAACTATGTGCATATATACATCTTTTTATGAAATTCAAATTTCACACTCCATAACGTCGAAGATTAAATTTTCTTCTTCCCTTAGGTCTTTCATCTACTCCATTTCTCTTAAACATCAAATTCAAATTCAAAATAACATACACCGCAACTATCGTGTTGAAAGTAATAAATACTCGTCATAATCAATTGAACATAAGTGACAAACATTTAAGCTAAGCACTGTTCCTTTTTACCTTTATCTATATATCATGAAATTCTGAAATAAGTGCTGAAATTCTTTACTGAGTTAACAATCTTCTGATAAACGTGAATACTGTAAGTGCACGGCATTAACCTTCGTTTCCACACTTCTCCTCCATAATTATACAACAATTACTTTCTTTCTTAAACACCCTGTACAGAATCTTCCTTTACTACACTCTCATAACTTCACAATTATTACATCCAATACTAGAAAAATTTAAGAGACTCCCCTGCGTCCCTTCGTAAACTTACGTAACTCCTTTACGTTCATAACTCCTTAATCTGCACGGTAATTCAACTATAAACTTCTACTTCAATACATATACTTCCTTTACTTAACATTTCTCCTCTATAATTGATACAACATCGCCTCGTGCTCGTAATTTCATTTCTGTAATAAATCTCTGTACTTTCACCTTTCTAATCACCCTGTGATTTAATTTCGTTAACTTTCCTCTTCACGTGTTTAAATTCAGCTTTACATTTTATTACAACTTTTCAAGAAATATCAGTAAATATTCATATTCTTAACAAAAGATATAAGTTTGACTTCATTCCATTAATATTTGTTTAACAAATTCATTTATATTTTTTAACGCTCTAAATCTCATTAGACATATGTGTTTAAGCTTTTCGTAATACTTTCGTTCATAATAAATTTCTGACACTCGAATCAACATCATGAGTTGTCGAAATATTCTTTACACTTCGTGACTTTACTTCTTAAGTATACTGTACTTAAATTTGCTCCAATACATTTCATTTTATTTCAATTACAATCTTACTCCTTCTTTACTTCGTTCAACGTTCTATTCCTTTTAAATAGTTCACTCTACATTCCATTTTAATTTTAACGCTCTAAATTTTATTAATACCATTGGTTCTAAGTTACTCTGAATAATTCCTTTATATTCCTTTTTAACGCTCTGAATTTCATTTAATACAATTGGTTCTAATTTACACTGAACAATTCCTTTCAATATTCCTCTCAATTCCTTTATATTCCATCGCTGCTATAAAACAGATTTAATTAAATTAAATCTAACGCAAGTGTGAAAATATTTACATGATTTTACTTTACTATAACCTTAGTGTTAATAGCATTATCATCATGCCAAAATTTCGTCCAAGTGACTGAAATTTTTCCAAAAATACGGCAAATAATTCCGTAGAAAAATATGAAAAATCACGATAACAAGATCTACACAAATATAATTACTTTGACAAAATTATACGTTTTTAAATAATGCAGTTAAGAAAAATGCTGTTGAAAATATGTGGTTGAAAATTATGCGGTTGAAAATATGCGGTTGAAAATATGCGGTTGGTCAATTGGATAATCACACAACTAAACTACAATTCTACATTATAAAAGACAATTTTTTCACTTTCTTGTGTTGACTTCTGAACTGCTGAAAATACTTGCATCGCTCCTTCCAAACCAAACTTGACGTGTTCATAGCAATGTCCACAGCTATGAAGACCGGTTCTGTGATAGCAGCAGCTGGGCTCACGGTGACTGACCTCGCTGAGAACAGCTCTGCCAACTCCCGTCTCTCCTTCGCTCCAAGTAGGCCGGCTTCGATTCTCCATCTCTTCAGAATAGACATCATGGTTTCTTCAGAATAGACATCGGTTTTCTTCAGAATAGACATCGGTTTTCTTCAGAATAGACATCACGGTGTAATACTGTCGTTTATGCAAGCGTTTCGTCTCTCAAGATATGTTAAAACTCTCGTAGAAAAGTATGAGTTTTGCTCGGTGATGTTGCGCTTTGCGTAGATATTTGTAGCGTCTTTCATGCTAGTGAATCTGGAATTCAACTGACATCCTTGTAGTCTTCAACTTCCCTATACTTAACTTAGCACATGTCAATATTCATATTCTTGACAATATAATTGAGACCTCCCCGTTGCTGCCTGGTAACTAGCATTTCAATACAACGTTGAAATAAGCTTTTACACGTAGAAATATTGAGTAGCTTCTTGCCGAAAATGTTTCTAGCTATGTGGAATACTTTGTATAAGCACTGCAATGTATAGTTGTAGCTTGCTCCCAAGTTACTGAAATTTCACTCTTCCTTTCTTCCAACTTTTGTGAGCCGTAGCACTATTATAAAGATACTCGTTTATGCTCGAGGTCTTCTCTCGTTCAAATGTCAATTGGAAAGGACTCTCTCGTCCTGCTCTCTGCATTCCTCAAGTTCTCGTCTCACTTCCTCTCCTCCCGTGGTGTGACGTAACTTCTACCACCTCTCCTGACTTCCGTCCGTAGTTCGACCTTCGCCTCTTCCCCTCTCTCATGACGTAACTCTCGCTTCAAGTGGCGTGATCTTTCTCGTAAAGTGAACCTCCTACTTTCGTATAATGGAATATATGTCCATCTTTAAATCATTCCTACTTCCTTGCCTTTTATAAATGCATAAGATCTATAGTATTTAACTCATTTCCATACAGTTTTTTCCATATTACTCAAATTTTTAATAAATAAATTTTTTTATCCACTCATTTATTTTCTGGGGTCTTGGTTCATCTCCCGATCAGTTCTTGAGTAATGACCTTCAATAAATTCTGGCGCAGTACTAGTGGTGTGTTTGTGCCGGTTCAGATACCACCGCCACCGCTCCACCGCTGGAATACTAAAATGGCAATATCTCGTGAACCAATCAGGCTAGAGACTTGTACGAGGTGGCATTCAACTCGGGCGATCACCCCCTTTCCATTGGTTAACATATTTCCGCCCCAAAATAAAACCTACCACTACTAGGGGGTGAAATTGTAATTCTTTAGAGAATCTCTCTTTCCAAGTGCAACATCAGAGAGTTTGAATGCTAATATGGAATTAAATGTTGTTCCACATAAAGTGCATGTATACGGTAGAAAGCCACTATGATTTAGTACGCTTGTTTTTGTTTTTTACGCATGTCCACTCATAGCTTTTGTAAGAGGGTGGGCTTTTTAAAGATGGCGGCTGTGGTGTAACCTAACCTAAACCAACCTAACGGGTCCTTGTGGACGAGTCCTTGTGGACAAGTCCTTGTTGACAGGTCCTTGTGGACGGGTCCCTGTGGACGGGTCCTTGTTGACAGGTCCTTGTGGATGAGACCCTTTGGACTGATCCCTTTGGACTGGCCCATGAATTTATCCAAATTATGTCAAAGGGCTTAACTAACGGACTAATAAGGCTAGGAACTTGTATGAGGTATTGTTGGACTTGGGATGAAGCCCCCTTTTAGAATGTATTTTTGAAATTTTGACAAAGGGCCTAACCACACTTTTGTTAATATCTCGCGAACCTATCATGCTAGTGACTTGTATGAGGGGTCCTAGCAATTAGGGCGGTGTTCCCCTTTGGGGGTGAAACTATCCCCCCACTCCCAAATTGAAAAATCGATATCTTGGAGACTAAGAACCCTAAAATTATGTGTGATAGCTTTAAAAATAGGTCATAAGATGCGATTTTACCACGATAGGTCATTTCACCCCTAAAATAGTAAATAGTAATGTTACAGGGAAAAAAGCGGTTAAACACTTAAAAATGATAAATGAACCTAAGATAATTTGTTTTTTGATGAAAAAATAGTAAGAGGTTTAAAACTACCCCCAAAATTTAAAAATCGTTATCATGGAAATTAAGAGCCTTAAAATTAAGTGTGATAGCTTTAAAAATAGGTCATGACATACGCTTGTACCACGATAGGTCATTTCACCCCTAAAACAGTGAATAGTGATTTTACAGGGAAAAAGGTGTTAAACGCCTAAAAATGATAAATGAACCTAAGATCATTTGTTTTTTTGATGAAAAATAGTAAGGGGGTGAAAACTACCCCAAAATTGAAAAATCGGTATCTTGGGAACGAAGAAACCTAAAATTAGGTGTGATAGCTCAAAAATTGGACATTTAATACTCTTTTACCACGATTGGTCATTTTACCCCTAAAATAATGCATGTAGATTTTACAGGAGAAAAACGGGAACCAATAATCAGATTTGGACACATGAGGTGTTATAAGACTCAGGGCGACAATCTCTTTTGATTTTTTTTGAAATGTTGACAAAGGGGCCTATCCACACATTTTGAAAATTTAGATATTTTAAATTTTTGACTTAATTTTAATATTTTTTTTAGTAAAGAGAGACAGAACCGGTTGTGTTTAAACGAGCATGTCGCCGATCACTGTGGCCATGTTCAATGGATGAATCGATATTTTGTGAAGCATTGATTGAAGAGGGTCATGCGACGACTTGTTTTAAGAATATTTTTATGATTTTTCCTATGATGAATGCATTTATTTAAATATCCCAAAATGGCAAGGTTACTGATTTCAGTTTTATAAACTAATAATGGGATATGGACTCATATGGTGTCCTAGAACTTGACACGACGCTTTCCTTATATGACTTATGAATTTTCCCAAAAAGATTGAAAACAACAAGGTCATGGACTTTTGTTTCTCTTAATACATTGCAAACCCATAATGTTAGATGTTTATGGTGAAAGATGAAACATAGCTATGTAGAGAAAGAATTATTGTAGGCTTCACGTATGGTGACTGACAAGTATTTGACCATTGAAACTTGTTTTTAAACCTGACCGCAGTACATAGGGAGTATAGGTTTCAGGCATGACATGACAAACGGTGTGTACAAAATCCAATTTATCGATTCAAGAATTAAGAATAGACTATCTTTAATTGATTAGTTAAAGAGGGTAGCTAAGAAAACGAGATGGTGATTACACTGAACCAAACCGAACCAATACAATCCATTTTGAATGTATAATGTTACTTGCTAACCATTTTGTGCTGCAGTGGCAAGCACTTTTGGCTCTTGCACTAGAGGCCTTAACTCGATTTAACTTTAAGGCTTAGAACGAACCAAACTAAGAAAGATGGTTATAGTGGTGCAGTGGTTAAGCTGTTATCCTTCGACTAAGGTAGACCAGGGTTTGATTTTAGATTAATACGCATGTCAAAAACATATTAAAAAAAGGGATAATGTTTTAAGACTGATTACACTTGTATATTTTTTCAAATTATTACTTGGATTACAAATACAAAGGAGGACTGGGTTGAATATACAGTTAATGCAAGTAAGATTTTGTATTTGTTTTTTATTTTAGACTTTAGATTTTAGAATTTACATTTTACATTTTAAATTTACAAAAAAGACCAAACTATAATGTCATGACTTTAAATTTTCGGTAACTAATTATTAAAGAAAAACATATAAGGATTTGTATTACTTGGAATTATGTTTTCTATACTATATTTTATTTGGTTTTAGATTTTAGAAATTTGATATTGGATTTTAGATTTTAGGTAAAGACCAAACTAATATTGACTATTCATTAGACACTGGTATGTAGATAGAAATATGATTAGACTATATGTTAAGATGAATTTTTAGGTGTTGACTGGCCTTGCAAAAAGAATTGACTAACCAGACATGAGTTAACTACCAACGAAATACTTTGGCGACTATGCTTGTTATTGACCAGTGAGTAGGGTTTTAGAAAATCTGTTTGCTATTTTGGGTTATATACAACAAATGCATAGACCTACTGAGCGACTATGTTTGCTAAACAAGACATTATACCAGAAATGATTAGGATTCTTAAGTAGCTCAGGCAAGGAAAGCATTTCTACAGAATTTGTTGACATTGAATATAGATTTAGGTATTAGGATGTCATTTTTGAAGACCTTTGTCTGGAGTGTGACGCTCTATGAATGGAAAACTTGGACTATTGGTGTAGCAGAAAAGTGGAGAGTTGAAGTGTTTGAAATGTGATGTTACAGGAGAATGATGAAGAATAGATGGGTAAATAGGGTTACAAACAAAGAGGTATTAAGACAAGTGGGAGAGGAGAGATGTTTTTGGCGACAGCTAATGAAGTAAATCGATAGGTTGGTAGGACACATACACCCAGTAATAGCAAGCTTAGTTATGGAAGAACGGGTTGAGGACAAGAACTGTAGGGGTAGACCAAGGATAGAATATGTTAAACAGATAGCCTTGGATGTAGAGTGTGGTTGCTATATAGAGATGAAACGATCAGCTCAGGGCAGGGAGTCATGGAGAGCTGTATTAAACCAGTCAAAAGGCTGAAGACTAAAACAACATGTAGAGCTTACCAAAATAATGTTGTGTAATGGTAAATACTAGTCAACAAACATTAATGCATTACTAAAACCCATGACACGACACCTGAGAGCTTTTCTAAAATTATTTTAAGATGCCTATAACCCTATATTAAACACCTGTTCTCAAGACTCATAACTACAATGTAATGAAAAAAACACAACAACAACAACAACAAAAAACATTTAAAAACGAGCAAGTGGTTGAGTCAATATACACTGGAAAATTTTGTAAACACTCAAGTGCACAAAACAAATTACATTATTAACTGTCAGGTTGACCGCGTGGTTAAGGCGTTTGACTTATGTTTCACATTTTCAATACAAGAAAGCAAGGATTTGAACCCCTTACCTGACATAAATATTGCTTTAACATAGCTTAGCGATATTGTATTATTATGATACTCGATACACAAACCATAGATAGAGTGTATTGTTTAAGTCCACTTTCTCTTTTTAAGCATAGCTAGAGACTGTCAATGGTTAACAATTGCATTAATAGTGGGAGGATGTAGTGATAGTAATTAAGAAAAAGCAGACAATTACCATTAAATATTATTATTAAATTCATTTTATAATAGATACACACTGAATACAACTCTCTCTATTTACCATTGTTTGATATAGATTTTTAAACACAACGCATGTTGTAGATCCTTTTATAACTTTCTCCAGGTACTCTTGTTCTTAAAAACTGGGGAAGTCGCAGTGGTCTTATAGACATAAAACCCTCATCCTTTTCTTTTTCATTATCATCATCATCATCATCATCATCTTCATTATGAATATTATCATCAAAATTATGATGTCATTGTCACCATCATTATCATTATCATCATCATCATCATCATCCTCAACATCACTAGAACAATCCAATTCCTCTGGTTTCCTTTCCACAGGGACCTCTTTCAAAGTCTGCGTTGCTTTTGATAGTGTTAAGGGTTTCTTAGACGATTACAACTGTCCTAACATGACTTTTTGAGGACATGATAAGACCGGTCCGTTTGGACTGATCCCTATGGGTTGGCCATGCATTTATCCAAATTATGTCAAAGGGACCGGTCTAAAGGGTTTAGTCAAAAGGACCTGTCAACAGGGACCCGTCCACAGGGATCCGTCCACAGTGACCCGTCAGCAGGGGCCCGTCAAAAAGGACTCCCTTCAAAAAGGACCCGTCCAAAAGGGCTAGTCATCAGGGACCAGTCCAAAGAGGCAAATCAACAGGGATCAATCAAAAGGGGTTATCGCTTCAAGGTCTGTCATACCCCTCTTTGATTATGGGTTTGCCTATCGACAAGCGCCGCTTGGAATACTTTTTAATCACCCCTCGTGGGTCAGCCGCCATCTTTAAAAAGGCCGTGGGAACATAGGTGTTTACCAGCAGTCTTCAGCGAAAAGTCCCACAATACCTCATAAAATGGCCTAGTGTTATTGGTTAGCGAGATATTAACAAAAGTGCACTTAGGCCCTTTGTCAAAATTTCAAAAATAGATTCAGTGTTGTGCAATCAATAATAGCCACCTCTTTAAATATATACTGTACTTGTTTTCGTTGACCTTTAAGCCTTAAGTATCCATCATCAGTGTATGAGACATGTTTACGCTTGCATAAATCAAAACCAACTGACTACTCACTACTTGGGTTTAGAAATTACATTTACTCAAATCACATTCTAGTAAAAATCGTGTTTACTATAAACTGCACCCACTTTTGCACCCGCTTTTACATTCACTTTTGCACTCACTTTTGCACCCACTTTTGCACCCACTTTTGCACCCTCTTTTGCACTCCCTTTTACACTGACTTTTACACTGACTTTTGCACCCATTTTGCACCCACCTTTGCACTCACTTTTGCACCCACTTTTTCACTCACTTTTGCACCCACTTTTGCATTCACTCTTGCACCCACTCTTGCACCCACTTTTCCTCTCACTTTAAGGAGAATGTTTTTGTGTAATAAAAAGTAATGTCCTGCCTCCCACCGCCATTCATCTGTGACGTCATAGCCAGTCTCAAAGCAAGTCTAAACTTTTAGAACAGGTCATGTGACAAGGTTAGGTTAAGTGACTTTGACATAATTTGGATAAATGCATGGGCCCGTCCACAGGGACCCGTCAAAAATGACTCCCTTCATAAAGCACCCGTTCAAAGGGGCTGGTCAACAGGGGCTAGTCAACAGGGACCAGTCCAAAGGGACAAATCAACAGGGATCAAACAAAAGGGGTTATCACCTCAAGGTCTACCAATCACGCCTACTATCAATCGCGTCTACTATCAATTACGCCCACTACCAATCGCGCCGACTGTCAATTGCGCCTACTACCAATCGCGCCTACTACCAATCGCGTCTACTAGTAATTGTGCCTACTATCAATTGCGCCAACTACCAATTGCACCTACTATCAATTACGCCTACTATCAATTGCATTGAGTATGAACTGCTATCAATTACAGCTGGTAAAAATCGCTTCTAGTAAAAATGGCGCTCAGTATAAATCATAATCAGTATAAAACGTGCCCAGTATCAAACGCGTCTACTTATCGTACCTACTATAAATTGAGCGTGCTATAAAACGCACCCAGTATACATTGCCTCTACTAACCATGGCTACTATCAATTACAGTCAATAAAAATATAATGACCATAAATTGTGTTCAGTATAAATGTTGACATTGAGCAATGTGTGTGTAAATCACTTGTAGTCTAAAATTTGTTCATGTGATTATTATTCTCGACAGTACTTTGAAAATTCCACCTTTAAAACATATCAATCCACTTCATTTAATTTACTGTTATTATTACTAAAGTGACTTTACTAAAATTAAATTAATGTGTATTAGTTAATATGGAAGTCTCAACAAACAGCCATGGTAAGCCATGTGCCTACTATAAAGAACATACATATATTGTAAAAACAACCAATAAAAATGGAACTGTTATTTGGCGATGTTCAAAACAACGATCTAAAAAGTGTCGAGGAATTATTAAACAAAAGACTCCAACGTACATACTTCAAACGAGCATCATTGTGAATCTCATATTAATACACATTTAAATGGACAAAATACTCTAACCAAGGTAAAAAAAGCAAGTCCAAGAAAAATATATTGCTGCCCAAGATAGTGCAGTGTTTGTTCAAAATCACTTATCATCTCCTCAAAAGGTCATGTTACGACAGTTGTCAACGTCTAAGAAACCCTTAACACTATCAAAAGCAACGCAGACTTTAAAAGAGGTCCCTGTGGAAAAGGAATAAGAGGAATTGGATTGTTCTAGTGATGTTGAGGATGATGATGATGTTGATGATAATGATGGTGACAATGACTCTCATAATTTTGATGATAATATTCATAATGAAGATGATGATGATGATGATGATGATGATGATGATGATAATGAAAAAGAAAAGGATGAGGGTTTTATGTCTATAAAACCACTGCGACTTCCCCAGTTTTTAAGAACAAGAGTACCTGGAGAAGGTTATAAAAGGATCTACAACAAGCGTTGTGTTTAAAAAATCTATAGCAAACAATGGTAAATAGAGAGAGTTGTTATTCATAATGTTGAATTTTGGGCTTATGCCGTATTCCAGATTATTCCTGACGATGAAAGACATGGTTTCTTTCGAAACGCGTCGAATTGCAATATAATAAAACACGGCATAAGCCCAAAATTCAACATTATGAATAATAACACGGGCCGTAAAAGTCTAAATGACAAGAGAGAGTTGTATTCAGTGTGTATCTATTATAAAATGAATTTAATAAAATTATTTAATGGTTATTGTCTGCTTTTTCTTAATTACTATCACTACATCCTCCCACTATTAATGCAATTGTTAACCATTGACAGTCTCTAGCTATGTTTAGAAAGAGAGAGTGGACTTAAACAATACACTCTATCTATGGTTTGTGTATCGAGTATCATAATAATACAATATCGCTAAGCTATTTTAAAGCAATATTTATGTCAGGTAAGGGGTTCAAATCCTTGCTTTCTTGTATTGAAAATGTGAAACATAAGTCAAACGCCTTAACCACTCGGTCAACCTGACAGTTAATAATGTAATTTGTTTTGTGCACTTGAGTGTTTACAAAATTTTCCAGTGTACATTGACTCAACCACTTGCTCGTTTTTAAATGTTTTTGATGTTGTTGTTGTTGTTTTTTTCATTACATTGTAGTTATGAGTCTTGAGAACTAGGTGTTTAATATAGGGTTATAGGCATCTTAAAATAATTTTAGAAAATCTCTCAGGTATCGTGTCATGGGTTTTAGTAATGCATTAATGTTTGTTGACTAGTATTTACCATTAAACAACATTATTTTGGTAAGCTCTACATGTTGTTTTAGTCTTCAGCCTTTTGACTGGTTTAATACAGCTCTCCATGACTCCCTGTCCTGAGCTGATCGTATCATCTCTATATAACTACCACACTCTACATCCAAGGCTATCTGTTTAACATATTCTATCCTTGGTCTACCCCCACAGCTCTTGTCCTCAACCCGTTCTTCCATAACTAAGCTTGCTATTCCTGGGTGTATGTGTCCTACCAACCTATCGATTTACTTCATTAGCTGTCGCCAAAAACATCTCTCCTTTCCCACTTGTCTTAATACCTCTTTATTTGTAACCCTATTTAACCATCTAATCTTCATCATTCTCCTGTAACAACACTTTCAAACACTTCAACTCTCCACTTTTCTGCTACACCAATAGTCCAAGTTTCCCATTCATAGAGCGTCACACTCCAGACAAAGGTCTTCAAAAATGACATCCTAATACCTAAATCTATATTCAATGTCAACAAATTCTGTAGAAATGCTTTCCTTGCCTGAGCTACATAAGAATCCTAATCATTTCTGGTGTAATGCCTTGTTTAGCAAACATAGTCCTTCAGTAGGTCTATGCATTTGTTGTATATAACCCAAAATAGCAAACAGATTTTCTAAAACCCTACTCACTGGTCAATAACAAGCATAGTCGCCAAAGTATTTCGTTGGTAGTTAACTCATGTCTGGTTAGTCAATTCTTTTTGCAAGGCCAGTCAACACCTAAAAATTCATCTTAACATATAGTCTAATCATATTTCTATCTACATACCAGTGTCTAATGAATAGTCAATATTAGTTTGGTCTTTACCTAAAATCTAAAATCCAATATCAAATTTCTAAAATCTAAAACCAAATAAAATATAGTATAGAAAACATAATTCCAAGTAATACAAATCCTTATATGTTTTTCTTTAATAATTAGTTACCGAAAATTTAAAGTCATGACATTATGGTTTGGTCTTTTTGTAAATCTAAAATGTAAAATGTAAATTCTAAAATCTAAAGTCTTAAATAAAAAACAAATAAAAAATCTTACTTGCATTAACTGTATATTCAATCCAGTCCTCCTTTGTATTTGTAATCCAAGTAATAATTTGAAAAAATATACAAGTGTAATCAGTCTTAAAACATTATCCCTGCTTTTTTATATGTTTTTGATATGCGTATTAATCTAAAATCAAACCCTGGTCTACCTTAGTCAAAGGATAACAGCTTAACCACCGCACCACTATAACCATCTTTCTTAGTTTGGTTCGTTCTAAGCCTTAAAGTTAAATCGAGTTAAGGCCTCTAGTGCAAGAGCCAAGAGTGCTTGCCACTGCAGCACAAAATGGTTAGCAAGTAACATTATACATTCAAAAAGGATTGTATTGGTTCGGTTTGGTTCAGTGTAATCACCATCTTGTTTTCTTAGCTACCCTCTTTAACTAATCAATTAAAGATAGTCTATTCCTAACTCTTGAATCGACAAATTGGATTTTTTACACACCGTTTGTTATGTCATGCCTGAAACCTATACTCCCTATGTACTGCGGTCAGGTTTAAAAACAAGTTTCAATGGTCAAAGACTTGTCAGTCACCATACGTGCAGCCTACAATAATTCTTTCTCTACATACCTATGTTTCATCACTCACCATAACATCTAACATTATGGGTTTGCAATATATTAAGAGAAACAAAAATCCATGACCTGTTGTTTTCAATATTTTTGGGAAAATTCATGAGCCATATAAGGAAAGCGTCATGTCACGTTATAGGACACCTTATGAGTCCAAGTCCCATTATTAGTTTATAAAACTGAAATCAGTAACCTTGCCGTTTTGGGATATTTAAATAAATGCATGCATCATAGGAAAAATCATAAAAATATTCTTAAAACAAGTCGTCGCATGACCCTCTTCAATCAATGCTTCACAAAATATCGATTCATCCATTGAACATGGCCACAGTGATCGGCGACATGCTCGTTTAAACACAACCGGTACTGTCTCTCTCTAATAAAAAAAATATTAAAATTAATTCAAAAATTTAAAATATCTAAATTTTCAAAATGTGTGGTTAGGCCCCTTTGTCAACATTTCAAAAAAAAATCAAAAGAGATTGTCGCCCTGAGTCTTATTACACCTCATGTGTCCAAATCTGATTATTGGTTCCCCTTTTTCTCCTGTAAAATCTACATGCATTGTTTTAGGGGTAAAATGACCAATCGTGGTAAAAGAGTATTAAATGTCCAATTTTTGAGCTGTGATAGCTCATTTTAGGTTTCATAGTTTCCAAGATATCTATTTTTCAATTTTGGGGTAGTTTTGTCCCCCTTACTATTTTTCATAAAAAAAACAAAAGATCTTAGGTTCATTTATCATTTTTAGGCGTTTAACACCTTTTTCCCTGTAAAATCACTATTCACTGTTTTAGGGGTGAAATGACCTATCGTGGTATAAGCGTATGTCATGACCTATTTTTAAAGCTATCACACTTAATTTTAAGGCTCTTAATTTTCAAGATAACGATTTTTAAATTTTGGGGGGAGTTTTAACCCTCTTACTATTTTTTCATCAAAAACAAATGATCTAAGTTTCATTTATCATTATTAAGTGTTTAACCGCTTTTTTCCCTGTAACATTACTATTTACTATTTTAGGGGTGAAATTACCTATCGTGGTAAAATCGTATCTTATGACCTATTTTTAAAGCTATCACACATAATTTTAGGGTTCTTAGTTTCCAAGATATCGATTTTTCAATTTGGGAGTGGGGGATAGTTTTACCCCCAAAGGGGAACATCGCCCCAATTGCTAGGACCCCTCATACAAGTCACTAGCATGATAGGTTCGCGAGATATTAACAAAAGTGTGGTTAGGCCCTTTGTCAAAATTTCAAAAATACATTCTAAAAGGGGGCTTCATCCCAAGTCCTACAATACCTCATACAAGTTCCTAGCCTTATTAGTCCGTTAGTTAAGCCCTTTGACATAATTTGGATAAATTCATGGGCCAGTCCAAAGGGATCAGTCCAAAGGGACTCATCCACATGGACTCGTCCACAAGAACCTGTCAACAAGGACCCGTCCACAGGGACCCGTCCACAAGGACCTGTCAACAAGGACTTGTCCACAAGGACTCGTCCCCAAGAACCTGTCCACAAGGACCCGTTAGGTTGGTTTAGGTTAGGTTACACTACAGCCGCCATCTTTAAAAAGCCCGCTCTCTTAAAAAAGCTATGAGTGGACATGCGTAAAAAAACAAAAACAAGCATGTTAAATCATAGTGGCTTTCTACCGTATTCATGCACTTTATGTGGAACAACATTTAATTCCATATTAGCATTCAAAATCTCACATGTTGCACTTGGAAGGAGAGATCCTCTAAAGAATTACAAATCACCCCCTAGTAGGGGTAGGTTTTATTTTTGGGTGGAAATATGTTATCCAATGGAAAGGGGGTGTTAGCCCGAGTTGAATGACACCTCGTACAAGTCTCTAGCCTGATTGGTTCACGAGATATTGCCATTTTAGTATTCCAGCGGTGGAGCGGTGGCGGTGGTATCTGAACCGGCTCAAACACACTACTGGTACTATCCCGACATTTCCCTGACAAACTCCGAAAACTACTTCCGGGATGGCTGTGGTAGGAATCGAACCCACCTCAATTCATTTTTGCCTCACGACGAGGTTGAGTGTACCCCGCTCCTGCCCTGAATTAAAAGTTTCTTGGCAGAGGTGGGAATCAAACCCGGGCCTCCGCGGTGACAGCCAAGAATGCAGTTATTCGCAAGTCCTCGTATATTTAGAACCTATTTCACTACTCTCTATTCATATGAGAAACCTGACTTAACAACCAGGCCCTTAAAATAAATATATTTATTTCCTTATGAGATCCTCATAAATTAGTGTGTACTAATTAACAGCTTGCCACGGCGGGTGAGTGGTTATCGAGTCGGTCTACCAACCCCATACTTGCAGGTTCGCTCCTGTCCGTGGTAACTGTTTTTTGAAAGGCGGCATAAATCACGATACTCATGTCATACAATGTGGGCATGTTTAAGAACCCATTTGAATTCAGTAGGCCGTCCGTGTTCATAATGGCAAAATTGATCTCGGGATTTTCCGCCAAAACAAAGTTCCTCATTTCTCTACTGGAAAGCGCTATAGTGTCGATGAACTTAGATATCTAACCTCCTTGACTTTCATAGTGTTTCGAGGAACAAGAAAATTCGACATGCAAGCTGCCATCTGGGTGTCAAATAACAAAGCTTGCACCCGGCATCCGAGGCCATACGATATAATTACTATTATAAACAGTAATGTGTAGTATGAAACTGTTTTGAAATAAATATATTTACAAGAAATGACAATTGTTTTTAAATATTGCCCGCCTTTCAAACATTATCAAACAGCTGACAGAGAACAGACCTTCCCCTGCCGCCAGGCGAATGTAACCGAATACCTGGACTCACTTTTTAGTTAGGCCAATGCGAGTAGTGCGACATACATTAGTATTATAGAGATCAATGTGTAGCCCCGTATACTTCAGGTGTGTGTAGAATCTGTCTGATAACCGTTGTTAATTGTGAAGGCTGTATTAGTGTGTTATCTGTAATTCAGGGAAGGACTGCGGACGATGAATTTCAAATAGTTCCTACTTTTTCTAACGACACCTAGCCACGAACTAGGGTACTAGATGACACCGCAACCAACACCTGGCGTAAGAAATTCGAAATTCATAGAGCATTTATCAAATTTAAACCAGAAATTTAGCTTCACACAATTGTAGTTAGAGGAATATTCTTTTACATGCCATAAAGCTATGACATGGGCCCGCCGGCTTTACTTCCCCTCCAAAAGAAACATACTGGATCTTAAGGATATTGGTGTTTACTCAGAGAGGTATTGACGAACAGGAGTGCCTTTATGCTAATATAATTCAGAATAGAGCTCCTAGGTACCCAAAGGACAGTCGGTAGCTTTTCACCTTAATGAAGCAGACACGCCTGCTGCGTCATTAAGCTAATATATCTCAGATTATAGCACCGAGGTACTGTACCCGTATTACCTACCAATACCAGTTGAAATCCCCCGTTGTTAGCTGGATCGTAGAACCTGAAAATCCCCGGCTAGTAAAAACCCCAGATCCTACCAACAAGAGAATGGGATAATAGGGCATAAGTCATTTCTAACAAAGGTGGCATTAAGAAAGACCATAGCGAAAAATAAATTTGCTCAGAGAATACGAGATTCAGTTAAAGAAATTATCTCAGGAGTGTGAATAACTCCAGAAACACCCCGCGATGGCCTTCTTAACGCAACTTCCATCACCTCTATAAAGCACCACACCATAAGGATTAAAATATAAAACAAAATTTATTATCGAAAGACGACATTATAACAGAAAAAATATAATAAAATAAAAAATTAATCCTCTCCGAAGCTTGTATCATAAATAGATCCAACAAATGCAGCACCATGTCCCATCGGACCTGACTGCTAATACCCTAATAATTATAATATTTGCAGCAATGCTGATCCCTTGACAAAAAGAAAAACTCTACTTGATCATCAAGATGGCCATTCCATTGTTTAAAGTGTACGTAAAACAATATTACCCTTGTATATACAAATGTACAAATTATTAAATCACCCTTAAGTGCATTCGCAAAAGACTTCCTTCTTGCACCATCCAAAAGTGCATCAATCATGTTTAATTCTAGCAATATGAAAATGAAAATCCACAGCCTGCTTCCAGTCTCCGACCGGGTTAGGAATGGAATGAATGAAGCCCCCATCTAGCGGCGAGGATATGAACTGTGCCGGCTGCCGAGGCCTGACGCACTCCTCTGGGGCAATGATTAAATGAATGACAGATGAAATGAAATGATAGTGGAGAGTGTTGTTGGAACGAAATGTTGACAGGGAAAACCGGAGTACCCAGAGAAAAACCTGTCTGCCTCCGGTTTGTCCAGCACAGATCTCACATGGAGTGACCGGGATTTGAACCACGGACCCAGCGGTGAGAGGCCGGCGTGCTGCCGCCTAAGCCACGGAGGCTTTTTAATTCTAGCAATATAATATAGTAATATTCGGTTTCAATCGAACAAGCTCTTAAGCTGAGATGACGTATGTGACATTCTCACAAGCACAACTAATTAGGGATGACTAGAACAACATTGCAGGCATTACTGTCCAATCTCCAATGTGGAATGAACAACATTGCAAGCATTACTGTCCAACCTCCAATGTGGAATGAACAACATTGCAGGCATTACTGTCCAACCTCCAATGTGGAATGAACAAAATTGCAGGCATTACTGTCCAACCTCCAATGTGGAATGAACAACATTGCAGGCATTACTGTCCAACCTCCAATGTGGAATGAACAACATTGCAGGCATTACTGTCCAACCTCCAATGTGGAATGAACAACATTCTCCAATTAAAACTATCACATCGTGCTATGAAACTCTTCATCAATAAATATGTTATTAGTGCGTAATTCCACTGAGATACGGTTCAATATTATTTCAAGTCAAACATGACATCACATTTCCATACATAAATGGATTTATACCATAAACATTACTTAGAATAATCCATTGGAATTCTTTATATACTTGGCTCTCATTAGCTCAACATAATATATGTACTCCACTAAGTACTTAAATCATTAGTAACAATTAACATCCGAAGATGTTTATACTCGAATATCACCCTCATGGTGACCAATAAATGTTATTACACGTATCCCGTTTCATATTGTTTTACTTTGATGTAAAACTAGTGTTGAAAGTGTTTGGTAGGTGGCTTACCCGGGTTAAGTAATAAAGGTACCCGGTGACTCGCACCATGTTGTTTTACTTTGATGTAAAACTAGATTTGTCGGCATCTCTGGTATCTACTGAGTTTTACTTGGCGCCTATACCATTCTTTGTAAGGGATTTTGATTAGTGCCTAACCTCCATTTGAAAGGGGTGTTGAGTACTTGGCATCCTTAGCATTTTCGGAGATTAACTAGGATGTGTAATCATAAGACATGAGTTTAGAAAAGAGATAGATTTTGAGGTTAACCTGCCTATAAATGGCATTACAAGCTACTATGTGTTTTCTTAGAATATTTGTTTCCAAGTCCGTTGGTTCTTCTTTCTTGGTCCACGGTCACCTTGTTTACACCTTGTCCTCACGTTCTACAATGGGGAGAACAGGAATTGTCATCTTATCATTATTCTGAAATCAGAAATAAATCTTAATTTTCGTTCATATTGGGATTTGTTTACCCTGGTACTATCTTTTCCTACTTCTTCTACGTATTGCGAGGGAATTCCTTACTCAATGTCTGCATTTTATTCTTTCGAATACTCATATTCTCTTCAATGTTCCATTATTACTTATATTTCTATTTTTCCGTTTCCTTCATACATTTATATTCGTAGAACCTCAATATACTTTTATTTTCGTAGACCTTTAATATGCTGTCTCATACATACATACATATTCGTAGAACCTCAATATATACTTTTATACCACTTCGTAACCTCAGGGAATTAGCCGTCCTGGGCTACTATACTCACAACAGGGAATGAACCTTCCTGCAATTACATTCTTCCACTGTTTCCGCTAATCGACGTATTTACTTCATAACCTATCTAAATGCAGACATTATGTAAATGGAACTCGCACTACATGTTATGCTTAAGTGTGAAGTCTGATTGAATTTTTAAACTGGCGACTATGGTGTCATGAACATATGGAAAAATCTTTTTTTAATTGTTATTCTTGCCTCTAAGGGCTGAATTGATAATTATTAGGTAGCTTAGACGGTTGTTTATCCGTAATTCTGATATTTCTTATGAACCGCATACATTTTTAAAACTTATTGACTGAGCTGTTAACACTTCCTGAAAATAACATTGTTATTAACATATGCATTTTATACCCTTTTGAAATATGCCACTTTATATAGAAGGAAGAAAAGGGGTGTTGTTCTTGGGGTTCCATCAGTACCTAAGGCTAGACCCTACTCCTAAATCTAATATTAATAAATTTCCCTTACTATGTATAGTATTTACAGGGGGTGGGGATGGTCTGTGTGTCTGGAGGGAGGATAATTAATGGAGAAATCCCTTGAGAAAACAAGTAGTTCCGTGAAGAACTATACAGCCTATTTTCATATATCCTGTTCATGTTAATTGTCTCTATCAACATACAAAATTTCAGTTTAATTGCTGTAACAGATTCGTAGATATTGAGAACCGTCTAAATATTTCATATGGTCGCCAGGATGGATTTTAATTTTTGTACTATTACATTAAGATTATTGTGTACGTGTGGTATTCAAACTTCAATCGCATGATTAGAACACAAGAAGTAAAAACGAGATTTTAAAAGTACGCACACCAGCCACCTTGTGATTATGCAAACAATTGAAATAAATTACATACCAGTGGATCAACATTTGTATAAGCATTTAACATGCAACGTTTCACGGCACTCGGATAGTTAATTCGCGAGAAACGTCCATTTAAATATTTATACTTTGCGTCGCTGCCATGTTGCATTTGTGCTCACCAGGTTACTGAAAGTCCTATAGGTGAACATAAGTTCTTAGTCTCTATGAACATAAAAAAATCAGTTTGGTTGCTGTAAAAGATTCATAGATATTGAGAACCGTCTAAATATTTCGGAAGCTCGCCATTTAGGATTGTTATATGTTATATGCCATAGAGTTATGTACCATTCAAGGACAATTATTGCCTAGCTTCATTATTCAAACTTTCACTTCGATCGCATGATTACGACACAAGAATAAAAACTTAATTTTAAAATTTCGCACAGCCGCCATATTGAGGTTATGTAAACAATTGAATTAAATTAGATGGCAGTGCATTACAATCTGCAAAATCATTTACTGTACCACATTTCACTGCGCTCAGAGAGTTAAATCACAAGAAATGTCTATTAAAATATTTCAAATTCGCATGGTCGCCATGTTTGTTCTGTAGTTAACAGGTTTATGAAATATACTTGTATCAGTACCCTTTATCACCGCAAAAAATTGCATGATGATATCTGTAATAGTTTCGGAGGTATAGAATGTCAGTGAAATATTTCGCACAGCCGCCATTTTGAGGTTATGTAAACAATTGAACTAAATTAGACTCCAGTGCATTACAATGTGTATAAACATTTGCTGTACCAAGTTTCATTACGTTTGGATAGTTAAATCGCGAGAAATGTCTATTTAAAAGTCTCAATTTCGATTGACCGCCATGTTGGTTTTGTAGTCACCAGATTTTTTAAAGTCTCATAGGTGAACTTCTAGTAGTGCCCTTTATCACCGTACACAATTTCAGGGAGATATCGGTAATAGTTTCGGAGATATTGAATGCTAGTGAAATTTTTCGCACAGTCGCCATGTTGGATTGGTGAGACGTAACAAAATTTGAAGGGCACGGTCGAGGTCGCCGGGAATAGTGCTATGAACTTACCGAGTTTCATTGAAATCGCTCCATCCGTTTAGATTTTATTAGGGGGGGGGACACACACACACACACACCTCACACACACACACACACACGCACACACACACGGACAAAAGGTGATCTCATAAGCCTATTTTTTCAAAATTGAAAATAGGCTAAAAATGGGGGTGTTCACCTTTGACTGTTAACTTTAAAACGTTTAGACTTTCCTAGCGCCTACCCGTGATAATTGTATTTCCTATATTTATAAAAATCGATAACCCATGTTTGCAGACTGGTTGATAGCATTTAATACTGCACTGGTCTGCAGTGCCGTTAATAAAATATTACCCTTTACTATTATGCCATAAATAGATGGTTTATTCTTTCTGAATAGCTAATACTATGTTTGAATAGTATTCCTCTTTAACCTGTTTTTTTTTTCGATGATATTATCCCTTGAAAGTTTTGAATTAATTGTTAAAATGTAACGTAATTGTGCTTTGTTTAATCATGCGTTGTAATATATCTTTCCTCGTTTTCTCAACTGATGTTTTACCTACTTAGTATCTGATCCGCGTTGCTTATCTTCCTATATTCTTATCATCTTACCAATGTAACACCTTCAAACTATAGCTTTAGTTCCAAAAATGTATTTATATAACTTCCACTTCTTACCGTCCTATAGTATAATACCATGCAACTATCGCCTGTCGCTATAACTTCTTATCATATAATACAATAAAACTATCGTCTGTCGCTTTATCTTCCTGTCATATAATACCATAAAACTATCGTCTGCCGGTAGTCTGAATATACACCGATACAGATGAGTTCTGACGGACGTTAGGTCCAAATATATATTATATATCCTATCAATAATTTATCATAATACCATTAAACTATCATCTGTTAATAGTCTGATTGTACACCGATACAAATGAGTTCTGACGGACGTTAGATCTAATATGTATTGAGTTTGAACATATACTAATTTATCGCTTCTAAGCGGACTCTGCTTTTAAGAATGGGAATAAATTATCCTCGTACGCGCTCTAATGAATAATGTTACTGAAATTCTAATATAGTTGCTTATAGGCGTTTGGCACAGTGGTGGCAACAATTGTGATATATTATGACAGTAGTTATGAACGTAATAATCCTAAAATTCTCCATGCATCGTATCTTAACTTCTTATCTCAGGGCCAGGCAATATCATCTCATTCCTGCCGCAAGATACTTAGTAACTAACTTCATTACATATTCTTCTTACATATTCTTACATATTACTTCTTCTCTGAGGGTTGGGTAACGTCCTTCGTTCCTCCGTTATAATAACTCACTTCAAAAATCAACTTCTTCTACTCTTATCTCAGGGCCAGGCAATATCATCTCATTCCTGTCACAAGACACTTAAGAACTAACTTCTCCTTTAAGGTTTGGGTAACGTCCTTCGTTCCTCCCTTATAATAACTCAACTTCAAGAATCACCTTCTTCTGCTCATATATTCTTCTCATAAATACTCAACTTCATAAGAACAACCTCTTCCGTTCCTATCTTCTTCTTCTTCTGAATGCATGATACTAATGGCATTCATAATAATAATCATATAATTTAACTATCACTGTCGTGTAACCACCTTGTCGTAGTTACGCCGTACTTAACTTTTGCCGTTCGTTTGTCGGCAGCTGATGAGCTTGCTAATCGCTCATGCTCATGTCCTGTAGGATTTCATGAGGGTACGCTTTCCGAAGAAACTAATTTTACTGCTACGAGAATTATATTCCCCCCCCCCCACCCCCCCCACCCCCAAAAATAATGCATGTTATGGGAGCATAACTGAATGCTTACTAGAAATTCCCTTGTTACATCACGCTTTTATTACATTCAGGGATGTGCTCTGAAATGCTAAATCTGTTTAGGCTAGTCTCACTGTTATCTGCGTACGTTAGGTTCTGAACCCGTAATCTCTTACTTCCGGTAGCAGACATGTGTTTTGCTTATCTGGACATTTGCCGGGTTACATATCCTGCCTGGCTGCCAGCTCTATGGCGCGTGCCCAGTTTGCTAATAGTCATAATTGTAAAGGACTGTTCGCTGAGCTGAGTAGAGTGCGGTGTCCCCTGATGCTAGCTTGTAAACCAAGACTAAACTGTGCCACCTTGCTGTATCGTGTTGGTAGTGTCTGTGAAAGTGTAGTGTAAAGGTAGCTCCTGTCTACTCACATTATCAAGGTTGCCGTTCACTCAGTCACTCAAATATTTCCTAACTAACTTATGATCTACAACAATATATAGAATGTAATGACACTGCTGAAAAAATAAGCCTGGATTAATAGGTTGCACTGTCTTATACTAGGGGAATAAGCTGTTTTCTATTAGAGTGGGGTGATTATCTGTACTTCCTTACCATTTTTATAAGCTGCTATAGGTTAATTCCTCCTACCTACTAGGGTGGTAAAAGCTTGCTTTATTTTAAGGGGTGGGCAGTGGTTGGGTATTTAATATTTCTATCTACTTCTCTAGTTAGGGGTTGTTAAAATCTTAAAACGCTTATCTGCAAGCGGCTTCTACTGCATTCTATCTTGTCAATCGACGTTAATCTGGGTTTGGGGGGGGGGGGGGAGGGATGTAATTAATGCTGAAGAAGAAATCCTGTGTTTAAGTAAAATAAAAAAATACTGCTTGGCGTGCGAAAGATTGTACCGGACCGCAACCACATAGACTTTTTGTATAAGCTCCTTTTTTAAACGTGGCTGCTCGGCCCTCCACCATTTTGTTTTACTTTGATATAAAACTAGTGTTGAAAGTGTTTGGTAGGTGGCTCACCAGGGTTAAGTAATAAAAGTACCCGGTGACACGCACCATGTTGTTTTACTTTGATGTAAAACTATCCTTGTCGGCGACCCCGGTATCTACCGAGTTTTACCTGGCGCCTATACCATTCATTGTTAGGGATTTTGATTGGTGCCTAACCACCATTTGAAAGGGGTGTTGATTACTTGGCATCCTTAGCATTTTCGGAGATTTACTAGGATGTGTAATCATGGTGTTTTACGAAGAGCTGCGGGGCGATACTCACCAGACTTACCTGGAAAGCCTCAGCAAGCCAAGCGCTTGCTAGTCGTCTTCAGAGTACTGCTTGGCAGCATGCCGCAGCGGGAATTGCTGGATCTTAACCTAACAGACACACTTTACTCACTCTGCCGATGATACCATTCGTTCATGATGTCGCGTTGGGGCCCGTCCACCCAGCGGGCGCCGGCTTCCGTAGCACTGTGTAAAGAGAGAGAGTCCAAAAGACCAAGAGTAAGAGCAAGGGGGCGCGTGCGTGTGCGTCCTCTGTATTTGAAGGTTCCCAATTGGGTCACCTTGGTCAGCGGTACGTGCAGCTGTGTAGCTGGTATTGCTACTATTACATAAGACTGCCGGCTTGCAGTACTTACGAATTTAGGTCGGTGTTGGCTTGCTACATCCGTATGTCCATGTCCTACAGCTCAACTTATACCTTCAATTTGCTAGGCATAGTTGCAGACACAATCCTTATGGAGGGTTGGGGGATGCAACAATATTACCCTTCGCACATACTATTGTGTCGATTAAAATTATTTAATATCATTACACTTTATTCAAATTATTTACAGTGGATCATTAATACATTCCAATGGAGTAGAAAAAGCCTTGCCTTACAAAATTATGCTCTTCGTCACGTATATGTGTAACAATACGCCTCCACACTTAAACTGTTTCTGGGACTTGTGTCGTAAACATTGAATGTTGCTTTTGAATAATTCTCATGCCAAAATACAAGTATACTCCAACGATGGAGATAAATCATTACTATAGCAAAAATATCCTACAGGCACAGAGTACACGTGGATTCGAAAATAAAGCGAAGATGATCAGACTAAAATAGAACCAACTTCATTCACATGAGCTCAAAAATGTCAGCAATGATCCTACACCATGGGTACACGTAACATCGAAGGTTAGACACCCGTTGATCCATTAGAAATCAATGCTGGCATAATTCCCTCATGAGAATAAAAAGTGCTCCCAAAATATGAGAAAGATCAAACTTCTCATCGAAAATCTAACTTCAAACAGCTAATTCATGAGATTAATATGCACTGGTAACTTCAGAATAAACAACTTTCAAGTATCAACGTAGATGCATACTTCAATTTCGAGACGACACACGAATATCATATCAGCTTCTTGAAAAAATTCAATAATGACCACAAGTTTAAATAGTCTTCATAGAAAAACGTAATTCTTCCTCGAATAATCCTCTTCAATACATTTAAGAACATTGATATCAATTAATTTAATTTACTAACGCGAAATATTAATCTTAAAATGTATACTCAAAAATCAAAATTGGAACATTACAGTTCAAATACACAAATTACTAATAATTAAGTTGGTCGCTTATAGTTTGATGACGGCGTGGTTCAAGGATCCATGTTCTGTGGAACGCTTCTGTGGTCTACAGTGCTCCATGCTCTAAAGCTCCATTTCGGTTTGGCAATCTCACGGCAAATCCTCGGATCATGCAACCAACGCGCTCTTCAAAATTACGAAAGTCGTTCTCACAAAAACAACCAGGCGACTCCTCAATATGGGCACATAGCCTATATAGAGTTCTCAATCCATTATAATAAGTATAAACTTCTCTCAGGTGAGCGCTTCGATATGTCCGTCCACATTATCGATCGATGATGGTATGCATTTCAAGCAGAACTTGCTTCGTGCATTCTCAGGTGGGAACCTTGGACGTTCGCTGGACTTCGGCAGTCTCGCTAGCTCTGATATCAGCTGTGTGCGATATAACTTTAGGCTGTCTGTCTTGCTTCTCGCTGAGTTTACATACAGCGCTGAAAATGTACCGAACTCGGGACGATGAAACAACTGTACGGTACCAACCCAGACTGTGGTCGGAAGGTTCTTCTTAGAGGTATTGACACACCTGAAGTGTCGTTAAGCTATCATCCTTCAATTTAGAGCTCCTATGTACCTACCAAACTATGAGATGATGGTTCCTCTTTGAGGTATCTACATACTGGAGGGTTATGAGGTTACTATCAGCTAGTTTAGTGCACCTAAGTAACCACCCAGACTGAGAGCAGATAGTTCCTCTTGGAGCGTCATTATTCTAATATCAGTCAGCTTAGAGCTCATAGATATCCACGCAGACGGTGACGGTGTCTTTAAGCTAATATCAATCAGTTAAGATCTCCTATAATCCATCAAGAACCAAAAGGCAGAGCTTTTAACATAAAGGAAGCAATCGAAATACACTTAATTAAAAGAAACAATACCAAAAAAATTTAACGAACACACTCTCATGGAGAGTTCACCCCTCTTCACTCCAATAGAAAACACACCCCGTCGGAAGCAAGACACAACATTACGGTGTAGACAAGCAAGATAAGGGATTTATAAGGGAAACATGTTATTGGGTCAGGATGTGTGATGTATCTGTTTCTTCAAGAAACCTAGGCCGGTATTAACGGCAGTATAAAAGGTGCAGGGACATTCTCATTAATCCGTCTGCGCTTAAAGAGGGTTTTTTAGCTTATGTGTGAAGAGTTTGAACCAGGTCTTTTATAGTTGAAGATTATCCTGATCACAGAAACATACACCACATTAGAGGGACTAGACTTGGCAACTTACTACAGGTACATTTGCACGAGGAACATATAGCTATTAGGAATACAAAAGGATGAATAGCCCAACGAGATAAGGGAACCTCACACACAGGATATTCCCGTCAGTCGAGTGCAAACAATGACCTAGTGACCTGCTCACAACAGGACCACGCAAGACTCAACCAGATAAGTAGCCGATACAATAAAATCTAAATTGACAATTTACAACAAAGATATTCACTTCAATCAAATTCCGGAGTTCAATCACCACTTCCAGTACTCAATTAAATAGCACATAGACTACGACTAACAGATATATACGAGTTGCATTATCTCAACGAATACTCCAACTAAATAAGTGTATATATTGTAAATATTATCAACAATACTTTCAGACATAGATTTTATAGCCTACATGTAATGGATGTGATGATCGCTTGACGAACAAAACTGGCCATCTAAGTGTATTTAATGATCTCATGTAATTTTTTCAGTGTTAACGAATAACCCATCTCATTTGGGTACAATAGTGTTGACCGACTGAAAAGAATCACACTTTTGTTTACTATGGAACATATGTGCCTTCAAATTCACTTTTCTAATAAAGTTGCAACACATGCACATCACGAATGTGGCATTAGTCCACTATGAATAATCACGAGTGTCTCCAAATTGTTTTCTGAGTACATTTTGATCCAAATGTACCACAGGTATGAGAGTAGGGGAGTCAGGCAGTTTTAAACTCACCCCACCACCTCTCCCTCTGACGTCACATACTAACCCGCAATACATTCAGGGGCAAAGACGATATCTCTCAAACCCATGGTTCGATTTTGGCATGCGACATATCGTTGGACTCGAGCTGACGCCCCCTTTCCTATGGACCACGTATTATATTTATCAACATTTTTTTGAAAATTATTGTTTTTGAAAATAGGCGATAGTTCGAAAACTAAACATGATAGAACGTTGTGTAATAGCTTGAACGAACGGTCTCTATGTGTTTGATCGTTAAAATAAAACTTTAGTTATTTTTTTTAAACAGTTCAATTTTGTAATTCTTTTATTTTGGAAACTAACAATTCTACAAAAACGTTTGTTTGACGTAAATGAAAAGTCCCTACCCTCTCTGCCCCCAAAATAAATTTCAAGTCTCTAGGACCAAAATTGGTTAGTAGGTAAGTAGTGGGATGAGGACTGTTCTACGCACTCTCCTACTTTCATATAAACTTTGCCGATATCTCCCGAACGCATGATCGGATTTTAACGAACGAAGTGTTGTTGGTGTTGGGATGGCGTCCTCTTTGCTAAGAATGTGTGTTGATTTTTTTTTAAATTCTTGTTTTTGAAATTGGTGCTATTTTGGATACGGTGAATTTTGGAAAAAGTTTGTTTGACGTTAATATAAGGTCCCTAGGCCCTCTAGGCGGACAGCAAATTTCAAGTGTGTAGGACAAAAAAATGATAGCCCACTTTCTCGCGAACAATGGCGATAATTCGCGAACGCCTGATCGGATTTCGACAAATGAGGTGTCGTTGGACTAGAGCGTACGTCCGCTTTGCGCTGAATGTGTGTTGGTATTTGTCAAAAATGTTTTTGAAAGTAGGAGATAGTTCGAAAATGAAACATGATAGAACTTTGTGCCATGGTTCAAACGAATGATCTCCATGACCTTTATTTTTTTATATATTTTTTTTTGTTTTTCATGTTTTTTTGAAAATAGTCCAATTTTGAATTTCTTATATTTTGAAAACGAGGAATTTTACAAAAGAGTTTGTTTGACATAAATTAATGGTCCCTACCCCCTCAACCATGAAAATAAATGTCAAGTCTCTAGGACAAAAACTATGCTTTTTAAAACTTTCTTAAAATTTTTAAAATAAAGAGTGTTTGTAGACAGAGAGCCGGTAGCGCTAAGCGTGTGTTACAACGAGGCTATCACTGATCATGGTGAATACAGGAAATGACTATTTCGAAGAGGCGATGTATGGCAGAACGACAGAACGACGGGTCGCTTTTCGATATTTTCCTATGACAGATGAATGAAGGTGAATATTTCAAAATCCCTCATGGCGATCTCGGTGACCGTGCCCGGAAGAAATGAATTGCTATTTTGGCGGGATGGCGGGGCAGCTTATTACGGTTGGTTTTGTGATATTTCCTATGACGGATGGAGGCGAATATTTGAAAATGTGTGCTAGGATTTTTTACCCTGAAGGGGATCTTTAACGTTTTAGTCAACGGTGATGAACGAGACCGCTCTCTGACACAGCAGACGGTTGTAGCATATGACCAAGTGATTCTTGAACGTGGTGAAAGTATGTGGTTAACATGGTCATGTACTGAGGATGGCCGCTTGCTAATGATTATAATCATTACAGTAAAATGTAGACACAAACGTTTTTTAGGGGCAGATGACCTCGTAGTTCCGCCCCTTAAATCAACAATAACTCACTAACTAACTAACACACACGTTTTGATTGCTAACACACATAGTCCTGCTCACTGGAGACTGAATACTGTACCTAGCCAGAGGCCTTGTCAGAGCTGTTGCTGCTGCAGAGTAGGTAGGAATGTGCATGCAGGCAGGAAGTGCAATGTCAGGTTACTTGCCTCGTGGTAGCTAGCTGGTGTGACGTTTAAGCAGAGACCGCCGTGTTGGTTCCTTGACAGTCGTACTAGCGATGTATAAGAGGCAGCCATTTTGGTTCTTTATTAAAATTATGAAACTAGTATAAGGTACAGGAATCTTAAGCTTAAGGAATGTGGGGAGGCGTGAGAACACGTGCGAGACAGACAACAGTTCAAGGTCATAACACTGAGAAAATGCAACTCTCTCTCTTGCTAAGCAGACTGATAAGGATTGAGTTAGTGATGCACTTGCTATTTTAGCAAACGGACGTATATAGTAGAGCTGTGGAAGAAAAATCTCTTTTATTTTTTTGGTAAGTACCTATTAATGTTTATTTTAATAATGTAATGCTAATGAACCTTAAATTTGTAGTTATTGATACGGTAATTAATGATTTTTTAATTTATTTGTTCGGAGATAACCAGTATACCTCATATGTCTGAGAGAGAAGAAACCATTGCACTTTTGAGCCCACTAGAAGGAAACAGCAAGAAGCCAGTACAAGTCAAGGTGGGATTTTTTAAAAACTAACTTGTTTCATTTTTGATTGATATTTATTATTTTAATTTATGAAATGCATGTATTAACCTGAATTTAGGTATTTATGACGGGTTATTTTTTATTTTTAGAAACTTGGAAGGAAAGCTTTAGCGCTGTAGCAGTCGCTGATAACCCGAGACGCACTACAGTGCAACCATTGTTCCCAAGCAGTGAACTATTGGAAACTCAGGTAAGCCTAACTTAAAATGCTATCCCATTTTACCACTACTGAAAAGCCCTAGACAAAAATAAACATTGTACATGACTGGGACGATGATTGCTTTCTTGATTAAAGGCTATGTATTGGCAACCGGTAGAAGACCATATTGGTAGTTGACCGGGAAAGTACAAGGCCAGATTGGATTTTCTAAAAAACAAAAATTTAAATTCAACTGACGTGTTGTTCCCTATGGCCTCAATGAATATCCACAGGTTTGAACAAGATAATCCGAACAAAATGACATGACATTCATTTTTTGTTTATATATTGGTTAAAGGGGAATGTAAATGACTGCAGCTCTATAAAAAGAAAATAAGTCGACATACATTTTATTTTGAAATATTATTGATGGTGTTTTTCATTTAATGTCAATTACCGTTAAAGTTTTATTTACAAGTAATGATTGATTGATTGAGTGATGGGTTATTTTTTGTTTTTAGGTATGGTCATGCGGCATTAACGTAGTGAACCGACTGTGAACAAGCATACAATATGCTTTAAAGTACTCTTTGCTCTTGTGCCATGTTAATAACTTCCAATAAAAAAGATTTATTATAACACATGGCGTTAGTACCAAATACAACAAGTGAGCAAGTCGGATTACCACGTGGGTTAAATTTAAAATCAGAAAACGATCGTTGGTTAACAATTCAATCCTGGCATGTAGGCTTTTTGTCGGCATATAAACTTGCTGGAGCTGGTTTCTATTACTTTAACCGAGAAGATGTTGTGCGCTGTGTGAGTTGTCGTATTGAACTTTCACACTGGGAAGAAGGGGATAATAATAATATCGTATGGCCTCGGGTGCCTGGTGCAAGCTTTGCTATTTGACACCCAGAGGGTAGCTTGCATGTCGAATTTCGTAGTTCCTTGACTATGAAAGTCAAGGAGGTTAGATGTTAGATATCTAATCTCCTTGAACACAATAGCGCTTTCTAGTAGAGAAATGAGGAACTTTGTGCTGGCGGAAATTCCCGAGATTAATTTTGCCATTATGAACTCGGCCTACTGAATTCAAATGGGTTCTTTGACATGCCAACATCGTATGACATGCGTATCGTATTTTTGCCGCCTTTCAAAAATCACTTACCACGGTCAGGGGCGAACCTGCAATCTTGGGGTTAGTAGACCGACACGCTATCCACTCACCCACCGTGGCAAGCTGAAGAAGGGGATGATCCCTTTAGAGACCATTTGCGATGGTCTCCTTGTAGTCCTAACATGCTTGGAAAACAGGTAGTGTACCGTCTTCTTTTTTTTAGTCTGATTTACGGTACATTTTCCTTTGAAAACCGCTGCCGCAAATGACAGGTTTTGACCTAGTTTGGAGTGCGCGAATAGCCATGTGATCATTCAGCTCAGCTGGAGTCTCAACGACAACCTTCGGAAGAGTGTTTCTCATTTAGACCACGAGGAGTGCGGGGGACCTTGATCCTTGCAGTAGTGGGAAGATTGACATTTATATTCGAACATTATATGGAAATAAGGAACAGTTAAGATGTCAAATGTATATTGAAGTACGATATTACAGCAGGGAGAGACAGTGCTGTCTTGCTTTTATGGAAATAACCTTTATAACGTCAAGAATATGGATGTATTAAATCGACCTATTACAGGTAGATCGTTACGTCATGCGCAGGAGTGCCATCGTGCCAGCTGTGGCCTGCAAGCGAACACATGCGGGCCACAGACGGATCATTTTTAAAATCAGACGAATGCACATCTAAGCAAAGATTCGTATCGCTATGTTGTTTCGGGCAGCACGAAAGTGCCAAGTTATCACAAGTTCACGGCGGTGCCGGTTCATGGTTATACTTCGTATTGTGACGTATTGAGGCCAATATACATCAAGTTCAGTGTCGAATAAGAACTTGAATATACAGAGTGCCTGGCATTGTATGCGGGCGACATTCAGTTACAGGAATCCGTCTCATTTCATGTTATTTAAATGCATGTGTAGGTGAGAAGCGAAGTACAGTGATACATTATGGAACTTGTGACTGAAGCCTATGCTCACTGGGAAGGTGTTCTTTCTTTTACTCACACCAAGACTATTGCAATTCAACGTCATATACATTCCGAGTGAAGATATATAACCATGTATAGTGTATGGAATCCTGAGGTGTTGGGTGAGATGTTTTCGATGTATATAATCATACTAGCGATGTGCGGCTATGTATTTGAGTGTGGACACTGCTCTCCAAGCAAATGCAGTGGACGTTACGAGTGACTACAATGCTATCTGCGAAGTGGAACATAGCCTACTCGCGATGCGGGCTATTGGCTTGCGAAACATAAACTTTTGGTAATATGCAGCCGAAAATAACTCAGGCTCCGTCATGTGTCCACCTGATTATCGCGATGTTGCATACGCGCACGTGATATATTTTCGGGCCGGGTTGGAACTATTCGAAATTCGGGCTAGGACAATTTCCAAGATGAGGGGACAGTGGATTTTGGACATTGGAGTAAAAAGTTCCCAGTTCGTTCATTGGAAATTGGAATGGATCCGTGCAGTCCTGCCATACCATGTTGGAATCAGATGGAGGACTTACTTATGCTTCATATCGCCTTCGAGTGTCTTCAGCCAGGTAGAGGAATATTTTTTCACGTAGAGTTGCAAAGTAGATAGTCCAGTGAATACACATTGCCACCTGTTATACATTTTGATTAGTATGATTGTGAAGTGAAGTTTATGCATGACCGTCCCATGGTCTGTGTGACTTCATTTGCAGTCGAGTTTAGGCCTTGTTATTCAGGTGCTTTCATTTCATAATATTTTATTATGAATTAATTGTTTATTTTTCAGCTTAATCATTTAATTAATTAAATTCTGTAAATTTATTCCGAACTTCTTGATTGTGGAGAACAGATCTATATAGGGGAAGAAATTTACGTTATTCCCAAGGGGAATTTTCTTTTTTAGTGGATTTGATATTTTCCATATTTTTGGAGTACTTATTGGTGTTCTTTTTATCAAGCTATGGCTTGAGGGGTTGTCGTTCTATTATCTTTGTGTTCGGCAATTGCGAGATTCGAATTTGCCTATGCGCTCTTGCAGTACAATTATTACAATACAGTATAGAATGTGAAGTTTGATCATTCTTTTAGAATGAGGATTTTTTCTCTTGAGAGTGAACGCTGTCATACTAGATTCTAATGTGTCAACAGGAGTTAACTTGAGTCGTTACCTGGATACATGCTGTAGACCCAGTCTCATTTTCGTAAATTCTCTTGAGGGGACATTTCTATTTTCGTCTGATAAACTTTAACTTTTGATTTCGTAGCTACGTGTACTTGGATACACCTTGATGATCTTTAAATTAAATTGATATTGCTATAACTGAAATTTGATTCAGTCTTTCGAGTTTATCTTGATTAGAACGTTGCTTAAGAGTACTATTTGAAGAACAAGAATCATTTTTTAGATAAATCCCAGGGATTAACTTTAAGGGGAAGCGAATTCTTATGTGACTGTAAATACAACTCCGTAAGGCAAGCTTTTTGTAATCCAGTGGACTTGATTAAGTAGCCACTCATGTTAAATTTATGATGCATTGGAATGAGAAAACATATAGTTCAGAAACACAGCTGAATATATCTGAATACTAGTTATTGAATAAAATAATCACCATGTGGGTGATAATGTGGGAAGAAACGTCAGTGGGCGTATAATATTATATTTACGGTAGTACTCGTTGAAGTACGTTAATGTTATGATGCTAATGAAAGCATAATGTGTAATGCGTGTATAAAAGTATAATCTTAGTGATGTTGGTGGTAATGCCCACCTGTATTCAGAAATCGAGGTCATGTGTGACCATTATAATGACAGTATTTCAGTGCAAGGTTATACTAATTTCCAAATGTTTTTGAAAGAACATAGTGTTTGTTCTCTTTTGCATTTCTTGTTACGATTTATTGATAAATTGGTAATTCCAATTATGGATCTAGTTTTTGTCAAGCCTCAGAGTTTTTTTTTGTGTGTCACCCCCATTTAATTAATTCTTTGGTTGTACTCAATTTATAAGATTTAAGCAAATGTTAGAAATGATTCATGATCGATATACTATACATTCTGGATGAATTCAAATAAATACATTAATACTGAGAAATTATTGAATCTTTAGAGATTTTGAATTACGAATTTCACGTCTTTTTAGCTTAAGTGGTTGATTGATAAAATAGATTTTGACTACATTGCTAAGGCAATATAATTTATACAATATCAGTTATGACAAAGCACCAATTAGGAGTGCAGAATTACCTGTTTGGGAAGGCATTTACACCTGAGGGTTTAATAATATTAATAAAGATTTCGCTGTAAATAAGTAAATATATATCTGAATTAATTCGCGTGTTTGAGAATGTTGGAATCGGTGGAAGAACCATAAAGGTGATTTCTTTGATTTGTTTTTTTCTTCTTATTGGATCACCTGTTGTTCATATTATTAATAATTTCAATTGAGGGTCAAATGCATTCTTGGTCCATGGGGACTACTGATGCATTTATTGGCATGATATTAGTGCCTACTTTCTTTGTTTTTTTTTGTCCAGCCAAGGACGTTTTGGCCTGACCTTCTGTCAGATTTTCTTTTTGGATATAAATATTTTTGTCGTTTCTTTTAATCGCGCGATGTGATGATTTACAGAAGTATAAAAAGGTCGCATTAGGAGGGTCACAGCTAGATATTTCTAGAGTTTCCCACACTCCTGAGAGGGTGATTTCACACGATTCTCGTGTTCTTAGAGCAGTTCGCTGCTATGCTTTGGTCTTGCTTAATGCCACCTCTGTTAGGATTTGCTGCACCCTGATACTCCCTTCTCCTGTTGGTAGGATCTGGGGATTTTTCTGAGCCGGGGGTTTTCAGGTTCTACGATCCAGTTACCATCGAGGGATATCAACAGGTAAAGGGTAGGTATTTTCGGGTACAGTAGGTAACATACCAGTGAATCCATTTTACCGAACCACAAGGCAATTGGCCGCTACTTACGTCGCTGAATCACAAACAAATAATAATAATGATGAATTAGCAGCCAACTACGCTAAAAAGCGGCTGCAAGAAAACAATATTGCTGCTCAAGAGAGTTCAACGTTCAAAAAAACCTTAACATTATCAAAAGCCACTCAGACTCTACAGGAGAACACTATAGAGGAAGTGCAAGAGGAACAGGAAGATTTGACTGGATTTAGTAATGTTGAGAATAATGTTGAGGATGATAATGGTGATTATAATAATAGTGATATAGATAATGCTGCTTATGATTATGATAGTGATAATGATCAAAAACAAGACAATGACGTTTTCATACCTATTGTACACCGTGGAAAAAAGATCTACAACAAGCTTTGTTTTCAAACTAGCACACTATCGTAAAGGCAAGGAATTGTATTAAGTGTGCATTTATTGTCATAAACATGTATACTCTGCAATGCTAAATATTCGAACTTTGAAGAAAATAAAACAGCATTGTACCATCATTTACATTTATTTACAAACTTTACATACATTTTTTCCATGATAATATTTTTAAAGACAATACTAAAAACTAAAACAATGTTATTCTATACACATATTTTTTATTTTTTTATTTCAGTCTATTGTCATCACTTATATTATCCATTATTATTTCACATTTGTTTTTTTATTTAATAAAAACGAACCATGCACCTATTGTTTTTAAAACCTTCTTAAATTAGGTGTACAGGTTTTACAGCATTATTCACTTCATCAGAAACACTCTCCGACATACGTTGGCAATTCGCTTAGCTTCTTTGTCTCTAAGCCTCATGCTTGTCCCACAACATTCAAAACATTCATTGTAGTAGTCTATAAACAAAACAAAAGCATATCTATTACACATTACAACAGCCTGTTATAATATTGTCCATATAGTTATTTTGCACTATGCATTGCTAATAAATTATACTATTCATGCAACAAATGCCCTAACTGTAGCAGATACTACTTTTCTGCATATAGCGCAAGTGTTAAGTGCTAATTGACACTCGACACAGGCTATCAAGTGTCCACAAGGCAAAAATACAACACCTAGTTCTTCTTGATAACAAATTTTATACAATTGTTGGTCACACTTTTGTATTTGTTGGTCAGACACATCTTTTATTTTTCAGCCTCATATATTTGTAGTGCGTGTTCTAGGTCTAAAGGCAATTTTATCTCTTGTTCTGCAATCACGTTTTGTTCACAAATAGTGTTCACAAATTCCTGACCTTTAAGCACCACCATGTATCTACAGTTTGGTAACCAACGAGCGTGTTCCACAAAAGGGTCATGAGTCATTTGCCAATCCTTTAAAGCAAATCCACAATGAAAACATATAGTTTTGTCTCCTTCACCAGTATAAAAAATCCAGCTTCACTTAGCTGTTTTGTACGGTGTTTTAATATTAATGGCCAAACATTTTTATAAGATTCTAAACGTTTCTCAACAGACCAGTACTCAGGGTGTGCTAGCGCTTTAGTCTTGCAAACTCCCAATTTTTCAAAAGCACATGCCAATTCAACACTGTCTATGGCATATGAGCCAGATATATCGACCCTACCGTTGGCTGGTAATACATCATCATTATTACATATTTGTGATTCAGCAAAGTAAGTAGCAGCGAATGGCCTTGTGGTTCGGTAAAATGGATACACTGGTATGTTACCCACTTATTTTACAAGCATGTAAGAACAACAAAGAGACCATCGCAAATAGTCTCTAAAAGGATCATGCCCTTCTTCCCGGTGTGAAAGTTCAACACAACAAAACACAAACGCATAACATCTTCTCCGGTTCAAGTAATAAAAACCTGCTCCAACAAGTTTATGTGCTGGCAACAAGCCTACAGGCCAAGATTCAAATGTTAACCAACGATCATTTTCAGATTTTAAATTTAACCCACGTGGTAAACCAACTTGCTCACTTGTTGTATTTTGGTACTAACGCCATGTGTTATAATAAAACTTTTTATTGGAAGTTATTAACGTTGCACAGGAGTACTTTAAAGCATAAAATATGCTTGTTCACTGTCTGTTCACTACGTTAATGGCGCATGACCAGACCTAAAAACAAAACAAACAAAAAACAAAAACCCATAACTCAATCAATCAATCAATACATGTAAATAAAATTTTAACGTTAATTGACATTAAATGAAAAATACCATCAAAACATATTTAAAAATAAACTGTATGTCGACTTATTTTCTTTTTATAAACCTGCCATCATTTACATCCCCCTTTAACCAATATATAAACAATAATGAATGTCATGTCATTTTGTTCAGATTATCATGTTCAAACCTGTGGATATTCGTTGAGTCTATAGGGAACGACACGTCAGTTGAATTTAAATTTCAGTTTTTTAGAAAATCCAATCTGGCCTTGTACTTTCCCGGTCAACAACCAATATGGACTTCTACCGGTTGCCAATGCAAAACCATTAATCAAGAAAGCAATCATCGTCCCAGTATTGTACAATGATTTTTGTCTAGGGCTTTTCAGTAGTGGTAAAATGGGATAGCATTTTAAGTTAGGCTTACCTGAGTTTCCAATAGTTCACTGTTGGGGAACAATGGTTGCACTGTAGTGCGTCTCGGGTTTTTGGCAACTGCTACAGCGGTAAAGTTTTTCCTTCCAAGTTTGTAAAAATAAATAAAATAACCCGTCATAAATACCTAAATTCAAGTTAATACATGCATTTCATAAAATAAAATAAAAAAATATCAAACAAAAAATGAAACTAGTTTAAAAAAATCCCACCTCTGGCTAGGTACAGTATTCAGTCTCCAGTGAGCAGGACTATGTGTGTTAGCAATCAAAACGTGTGTGTTAGTTAGTTAGTTATTGTTGATTTAAGGGGCGGAACTACGAGGTCATCTGCCCCTAAAAACGTGTGTGTCTACATTTTACTGTAATAATTATAATCATTAGCAAGCGGCCATCCTCAATACATGACCATGTTAACCACATACTTTCACCACGTCCAAGAATCACTTGGTCATATCATACAACCGTCTGCTGTGTCAGAGAGCGGTCTCGTTCATCACCGTTGACTAAAGCGTTAAAGATCCCCTTCAGGGTAAAAAAAATCCTGGCACACATTGTCAAATATTCGCCTCCATCCGTCATAGGAAATATCACAAAACCAACCGTAATAAGATGCCCCGCCATCCCGCCTAAATAGCAATTCATTTCTTCCGGGCACGGTCACCGAGATCGCCATGAGGGATTTTGAAATATTCACCTTCATTCATCTGTCATAGGAAAATATCGAAAAGCGACCCGTCGTTCTTTCGTTCTGCCATACATCGCCCCGTCGAAATAGTCATTTCCTGTATTCACCATTGTCAGTGATAGCCTCGTTGTAACACACGCCTAGCGCTACCGGCTCTCTGTCTACAAACACTCTTTATTTTAAAAATTAAAAAAAGTTTTAAAATGCATAGTTTTTGTCCTAGAGACTTGACATTTATTCTCATGGTAGAGGGGGTAAGGACCATTTATTTATGTCAAACAAACTCTTTTGTAAAATTCCTAGTTTTCAAAATATAAGAATTTCAAAATTGGACTGTTTTCAAAAAACATGAAAAATAAAAAAAATATTATAAGAATATAAAGGTCATAGTGATCATTCGTTTGAACCATGGCACAACGATCTATCATGTTTCATTTTCAAACTATCACCTACTTTCAATAACATTTTTGAAAAATACCAACACACATTCAGCGCAAAGAGAACTTCAGCTCGAGTCCAACGACACCTCATTTGTGAAAATCCGATCAGGCGTTCGCGAATTATCGCCATTATTTCGTCGTACACACGTGAAACTTGCTGTCCCCCAGAGGGCCTAGGGATCTTACATTAACGTCAAACAAACTTTTTTCCAAAATTCACCGTTTCGAAAATAGCGTCGATTTCAAAAACAAGAATTTTCAAAAAAATAAAATAAAAATATCAACACACATTCTTAGCGAAGAAGACGTCATCCCAACACCAACAACACTTCGTTCGTTAAAATCCGATCATGCGTTCGGGAGATATCGGCAAAGTTTATATGAAAGTAGGAGAGTGTAGAACTGTCCTCATCCCACTGCTTACCTACTAACAAATTGTTGTCCTCGAGTCTTGAAATTTATTTTGGGGGTAGAGGGGTAGGGACCTTTCATTTACGTCAAACAAACGTTATTGTAGAAATTTCAGTTTCCAATATATAAGAATTTCAAAATTGGACTGTTTTCAAAAAACTCAACAAATTACAAAAGTTTTATTATGACAATCAAGCACATAGAGACCATTCGTTTAAGCTATTACACAACGTGCTATCATGTTTAGTTTTCAAACTATCGCCTACATTCAAAAACGATAATTTTCAAAAAAAAATGATAAATATAATACGTGGTCCATAGGAAAGGCGTCGTCAGCTCGAGTCCAACGATATGTCGCATGCCAAAATCGAACCATGGGTTTGAGAGATATCTGCTTTGCCCCTGAATGTATTGCGGGTTAGTATGTACGTCAGAGTGAGAGGTGGTGGGGTGAGTTTAAAACCGCCTTACTCCCCTCCTTATGAGGCCATAGACCACTATGGACAGACATGTGAGTCTTCAAATTACTCTCCAGAGTATACTTTCATCGCAAGTAGGACATGAATTTGGCATTAGACCACTATGGATCATCAGGTGTCGCTTCCAATTGCTTTTGAGGGTCATCTTTGCTCCGCATGTACCACATAATTTTGGCATTAGACTACTATAGATCATGAGGTATGTCTTCAACGTACTCTTATAAGTAAATTTTCCTCCGCATGTACGAAATGAGTGTCGCATTATACCACTATGGATCATCAAGTGTGTATTCAGGATACCCTTCCGAGTAAATTTTGCTCTACATGTACCACAGGATTCTGTCTTGAACCCTTATGGAACAACATGTGCACCTTCAAATTAAACTTCCTAGTTATGTTTGCTCCATATTGTACCCGATATTTAATTGAGGCTATCGGCTACGCTAGCTGGAGTTGAAATTTATTGCTTGGAATTAAAGATTGCGCTATGACGGTATGGGAAGTGCGTAGGAGAAGCAGGGAGAAGAAAGCATTACCCCTCCAACGCATAGCATCACGGGAAGAATGTAATACATTTATTAGATTAACTTAGAAATGAAGCCTTGTATAAGATCAGAAAAGAAAGGAATAATGCTGGATATTTATTGTAATAATATTTGAGATGGTGGATAACCCGTTAATAGAGAATAATGGCTTTACAACAAGCAGATATTGGCCATGGTTCGATATCTGACGTCAGAGCACAGCGACAAGCAGTCTACCCTACCACAAGTCAGGGGAGTGAAGTCACATGTTCGGCCAGTTGAAGAGTCGCAGCACGCGTGGAAAGGAATTCATTCTGTCACAGTATACAATTCAGTTCAGTACGCATCGCCTGACCAGCAGAGTAAAATCTAGCATAGTTAACCATGTATAAATTGATACCACGGCAAGCTTGAGAGGCATGCGGGAGTCGAGGTCGACATGTCAGTGAATCGGACGGACACGGCCGGTGACAAGAAACGTGATAGTTTCGCAGTGAAGCTTATCGAGTTCACTTCCGCCAGTAAAGCATTCACAGTTCATAACTTGCAACTCAAGGCAAGCAAGACATTTCACTTGGTGAAAGCGAACAGTAACATATTAGACTTCGCGATGAATATTCTTGTGCAGCAGTGGTTTAATGAGGCCAGTTAATAACTTCAGTTTATCTCCATGTGGCTAGGTTGGAATATTTCTGTGATGGCCGACATTTTGTGAAGAATTAGAAGTTGTATTACGGAACATTGCAACCGACATTTATATTACTGATAATTGGACTTAGGCTTATAATGATCCTAATACTTGATCCAATCTCTAGCTTATGCATTTTCAACGAGAATGCCTACAATCAGATGAACTTTAAAATATTTCGACAGTATAATGGAGTGCAAAGCTGATGTGTTTTTGTACAGCACAGACGAGGCGACCACGGGGTAGCTCATCTACTACTAGAACATTCTAATGGAACAATGGACTTCACATATTTTCTGCAACGGTGAAGTGTTCGATAAATAACTTGGATTAATGAACATTTATGAATATGCTTATAACATCACGTTCAGATACAAGGTGTCTGATAAACTTGTACACACTTTAAATATTTTTATTCGTCAATGCAAATCGACATGAGTTGGCAAGAACGTTATCAGTGTGTGCCAATCGGCATTTTCTCATGGAAGATAATAATGTTATTGGTTTGTTGGCGTGTTGTAGCCAACGACAGAATGGGGTACCCATTTGAGTTGAATATTTCGGGGGATTTTTGGACAATATCCGTGATGGATATCTTTCACTTAAATATGAGCGGCTAGGCGTAACAAGAGACAGGATGGCGGAGCAGAGTGACGGGTTCAATTCCTACCGAGGCGAGTGACTACGTCGTGACATGCATAAGAATGGGGGAGAATGCATTCCCAATCGCACAGGACGAAAATTTCGCCGATTTTGCGAGAAGTTAATCACGAATACCTGGATTATCGTCGATAATAACATATATATAATAACATCTGGAATATTTGAAGGTAATGTGAGCGCTTTTATGAATTGACTGATAAGAATTTGATATGACCATGGGCACACTTGTATATCCTTAGGAGTGTTATTAGATGCATTGTTTGATATTTTTTGCATTTCATCCTGATGAATTCGCTAAGATATGATGGATTCCATGTGAAATGGCAGGGGCATTTCACCGATCTTTGCTATTTACTGACGTTATTAGACAGGGTTTTTGATCATTCTTTAGCATGTGTAACAGTGCATTTTGAGCACAGTGGTTTTTTCTATCGAGCATTTCGAGACTCAAAACCTGCAGTCGGGTATTTCTGACAGTTTATCGCATACTAGCGAGTATGTAGAATTTATAATCAGGGATTTTTCTAATTTTTTATTGGATCTTTTGGATCTATTGAATTTAATTCGCTCTAGCGATGCAGTATCACTTCTATCTGACAGTATAATAATTGTTGATTCCAGTCATGTGCATTCATTCATATTAGCCATCGAAGACAGAGCCTTTTGCTCTATGCAATCGTGTGGTGTCTAAGCGTTATACCTGTCATTTAGGGATAAATCATCTGAGCCGTCGAAGATGGGGCCTTTTGCGTTATGCAATCGTGTGGTGTCTAATTGCAATTCCCATCCGTAGGAAACTCATCTTATCATCCGAATGCCATGGTGGCTGTGAGCGAATCAAATAATAATTTGCTGGTCATTTATTAGCTGATCTTAATTAAATACTGTCAAAATAAATGTCAACAGGATTTCACTTTGTGATTCTTGTGTGGTAGATCCAGTGGTTTTTTGTAGCGTTGCTGTATTTATGAGTACAGTAATTTAATATCTGTTAATAATTTTTGGTGAGCCGATTTAAACCGTTAACAAGGATTTTGAGCGATTGATTCTCTTAAGACGATTTCTTCCTTTTTATGAATTTATCACAGGCAGAATATGAAGATCAATGACGAATATTATTAAATCTAACACAGATGGTGTTCTTTTGAAATAAACTTCAATGATCTTTATAGAGATATTGCATTTTGAATTTAGTTAAAGCTTAGATTGGATTACAATTACTTCAGTATTTTTTTACGTCATATGAGAAGTTGTCCAAACATAATGATAGTGACCACAGTTCTAATAGGTCAAATTTATGAATATCTGAAGCCAGTCTTACAATAATTGTGGATTATTAAATACGTTGAGTTGAGATATTTTGCCAATCGTTATGTGTTAATTGCCAAGTTTTGTGATATTACCACTTTGATATTAATGGTGTAGACTAGAGGTTATCGAACCCAATCTTATAGTATTTTGAGATTCAAGCTGTGCTCTGAATATTTGTGATGAAACGTGGTGAAATGATAATGTTCAAATGTGATATTTGATGAAGTGGTTTGTGTGGAATAAATTCGAATGGTTATTTGTGCATGATAACGTCCAATGTAGTGTAGTAGAGGCAATATATTTTGGCACGGCAATTGAGTATAATATATGTGTTAATTATGACATGTAACATTTGTATACGTCTGACAATATAATTCCACTGAAGTGATAGATTTTGACGACAACTTTCTTTAACCAATCCTAAATATTTTCTAGAAGACTAAATAATCCAAGTTTCTTTAATAATAATTTGTGGAATTCTAATCTGAAATTTAAATAGAACAGATGATCTGACCTGATGACAAATATAATAATAATTTAAACGACCTGATGATAAATATAATAATAATTATTTAAATGACCTGATGATAAAATATTATAATTTAACTGGAACAGTTAATTTGAACTGAGGATGAATATAATGTTATAAATAAACAGCTGATTGAATAGTAGCTGATGTGGTAAACATTTAAGGATGTTGATTAATGATCGAGATTTCGACAGGATGAGTGTAAATAATTTGTATGTAAATTCGTTGTTAATTCTATAAGTGATGATAATAATTCCAACATTTGGAATACAGACATTCAGTGCAATTACGGATGATTGAATATGTTGATAATTATTGTTGTGTGTTAGATCAATGTAAAATTTAAATAGTTCACGTGCATGATGTTATCATTGGTGATGGTAGGTCTCAGGGCTCACAAACAATTCAGTGACGAGTGATACAGTGCTACGGTTACCCTGAGAGCCCAAGGAACTACTTTTAATTTATAATATTTTACACGTGAACCAATTTCATTTCAGCTAGAGCAGAGATGGTTAGACTTGAAATGAACAGTTACATCCTAACTATCGAATTCTACCATGCTCCTAGGCAGGATTTATAATTATAGTCCTGTCCTTCAAGTTCGAATAAACCTTCTTTGATTTTAATTTGTGTGATCTCATGACGATGTGTTTTCCCAGGCCTTTCCTGTGTCATAATTAAGGCTTCACCAGGAAGGATGTGGTCTGCTAGGAATCCAGTTGATGGCGCCCTTTTCTTTGTTATTTAATTAAATTAAACCCGTAAACGACCCGGAGATTCTTTGTCTCGTGTTACCCACTGCTTTTGTTTTGAACTTCAACTGGATCTACGACACATTCCCTGTTTTATTTTGTGTTTATTTCAATCCACTCTGGCCTGGGATGCCGGGTATGCGATTCTATGGCAGTTGGGTGATCGCATACCACGGACGAACGGGTGCAATATGTACTTCACGATTGTGGCATTTAGCAACTTTTCTTTTCAAT